>CAMTDV010000019.1:63790003-64050003 GCA_947069175.1 Scalesia atractyloides
TGAGTTTGCGTACAAGATCTTTTCATAACAAAACCTTTTACCTACTGTTATGTTATATTAAATAACATATTTTAAATATATAAACCTGATCGTAACCTCAGTTTTCATTAAACATCGCTTAAATAATCATTTAATGACTTTGTCGCCTTTTCGGCGCATAATATGGTTTAAAACCATATATAACTATCAAGACTTGTCCCTTAATGATTAATAAACTTATTTTTAAATATTTTTACATGAGGTACATGTTCTAAACTCATAATCCTAAATAAGCTATCAAAACTACGTGTGAAATGATCAAAATGCCCTTACGGCGCATAGTTTGGTCCTAAACTATAAACCACACATATATATAGTATCCTACTGATATAACATCATAAATTAAATATGTTTTCCAGATTGTTTATGACCATGACATCAGTTTACTTGCAAACTTCTTTTACAGGTTGTAAAATGACCAAAACACCCTTTTGAGGCTTAAGTTGATTTTAAAACCTTAACGAGCATACATGTTGATATCCTAATGATATTATAACATGTTTAAAGTGTAATGGCATATGGAACTTGTATATGACTCATCCGGTTACCCGGTATCACTTATATGTGTACGGTTAAACCTACGTAACTAGTTTACGTAATTTAACTAAAACGGTATAACCTTATCATTTTTATTTGAAAATCTAGAATGTTATATGTTTACCAATTATATACAAGTCTTAGTACTTGTCGGGTTTAAACTACATTCTATTCTGGTCATCACTTAATCTAGCGTATCGTACAGATTTCATTACTTACGACTAGCTGGTTCGAGTCTATGACTCAAATAAGGACCCGTTAACATTCTAAATGGCTATTAATACCATCATTCCGCATGAGAGCCACCCATTAGATTGTTATCTTTACTTATCTTCTTGATTAACGGCTGAGTTATTAATTCATTTGAAGAACTAGCTCAGGTAAATACTTTTAACCTATTTTCCCTATACGGGTTTGGGATACAGTATATTGTTACAGCTTGATCGGGTATGGGATCATGTTGTCGGATTGTGATTTAAGTAAATCTCCTAACCCGTTTTAATATGTATTGTCTGATAACTTAAACATCGGGGGTTAACTCGACCGTGTCCTGGATAACCTCGACTCATTTAATTTACTAATGGCCACGACTAATGCATGGGGTGTAGGCATACATCTATCAGATGCTAATGCTAAATTATTTTTATATTCTCCTTGGAGTTAATTAAGTGGCGTGTCAGTTAATCAGGTTATTCGGTTTCTGCACCGGACCCCATATGTATTGATAGACCTGTAAAACTATATACAAGATCATATTGAATTGTCCCAAGTTATTTATGAAAATGTGCCATGTGCACTTATATTAAATTTTGAAAGATTTTCAAAATGTATCAGTTATTTGTATTTACCAGTGAAAACTAACGTATTTTCAAAAGACTAAGCTACATGTACAACACGTAATAGGCTGGGAGCTACTTGGTAGTGACGTAGAGAATCTTGCAAGTTCTTAGTTGTGCCCAAAGTCTGTTGATCATTTAATGTACATTTTACAATCCGCCCGTGGATCTTATTACAAGCCGTTTGTATTATTATTTTGAACTTTGAACATTATCGGTTTGTAATATGAATCTATCTGATTCAGAAGAGAAGAACTTGTATCAGTATCTCAATTTCAATTCAAACAAGGGTTTGATTCACACTCCATGTTCTGAGAAATATTTACCATCCGAAAAGAGGAAAAAACGGAGTCTTTGTCTAAAGAAATGCGTTGAGAAAGGGTAGATGTATAGAACTTTTCAACGAGAGAGTGCTTATTCAACTCTCTCAAAATGGAGGCTATTCCAAACATAGATGCCATGGTTCCTTACTTCGACAGGGTACAAATATCTAAAGTTTTTATTTTTAGATACTTTTTCAGAACTATTGTCGATACTAAGTAGCAGCCAAAAATTTGTATCCATTTTTCATGATATTATGCATGGATCAGATATATCATGTCGAATTCTTCAGAAAAAATTATGTCTTCCACAATGGAATCTGATAAGTGAGATTTTTATTTTAATTCCAAAGACTTCCGTTGTGTTGCTTTGTGTTGTTTGGTTATGATGTTATCAATCTTACGTCACAATACTCCCCACCGGGATCTACGTGGAAAACGGGGTGTGATAGGTTAGTATCAGAGCCAACTTTTGAGTGAATTCAACACTAATTTTTTGTGTTTGATCTCAAACGACACAGTAACACATTCCTTAGACTTCCGATTCTTGGCTTTGACCTAGGATTACTCATTGCATTGTTTTACTTATCATTGTCCGTTTTGTCTTAACATGTTTCTGAAGCAGGTAATATGCCGCCTAGATTTTGTGGGCATGGAGGCAAAGGTAAAGGCCCCATGCGAGGGGGCCCATCTATGCAAGGACCATTGCATGTACCCAGTCCAAACCCATACGAAGGATCCGAAGATTCAACGTCGCCATGGGAACCTATAAGATATTCCATATCCCATGGATATTCTCCACCAAACTCCACAACTCACACCATTCCCAACATTCGCACCATTCCCACCAATCACACCCTTCTCATCACTCACACTCTCATTCATATCACGGAGAGTTTAACCCAAACATTTATTTGAGGTCACCTTCGATTACACATCCCGTCGATTCCCCAGACCATATGGACGAGGATTCAGATCTTGAGATGCCACCAACAGGATCATTTGGCCACCCGATCGAACTATCTAGCGGGTCAAACTCCATTGCGGATCACCTTATAGGGGCCCCGACGAGTTTCAACCAAGGTGGGAACAATATAAATTTTATAACACCCCTTCCTACCATAATACTCCTTCGTACCATGCTCTCCACCGCCTCCTATTGAGGATGCACAGATGGAACCAGTGGACCACAACAACCACCACCTGAACCACAAGCACGGCGAAAGCGTGGTGGACGCATGTCGGTGCATGCAGGACAAAGGTCGGGATCGCTGCCACCTTTGCCCCAGACCTACCCTATGATTCCATGAGGATCCACAAATAGGTGGACCCTCAAACACTTCGCCTGTGGTGGATCCGACACCACAACCTGCGGTTGACTTGATACCACCGCCGAGTTTTGAAAACCCGATATCTAGTTATCCGTATTCGTCCGGATATAATCCTTTTTATCCTTCTACTCCGGTAGATTTTCTTTAGACGCCAGCAAACGACCCTTATATGTTGTAAACGGTCGTGCAGAATGCGCTTTAGCCACCTCTTACCCTTCTTACCCACCTACTGGATATCCAAATTATGGATATCAATATCCGGTTGTGCCTCAACTACAGCCAAACCTCAACCACCAGTACTTGAGGCTATGAATGAAGCCTTAGAACGGATGAAAGAAATTCAGCAAAAAGCTAAGAAGTCCGAGAAGAAAACAAGTAAATTCTTCAAGAGACTCACTAAGATGGTAAGAGGGAAAAAGGATGAATAAAATCTTTAAATTTCATTTTATGTGTGTATATTCCAAAAGTCCCTGCGTGGACATGTTATGTACTTTTTGGTCCCTGCGTGGACTTGTATTTCTTTAGTCCCTGCATGGACAAGTTAGTTATGAAAAGTCCTTTTAACGCAAATTTTGTAATATCTTATCTTTAGTGAAAACCTTTGGAATTATCCATGGTGATGTATTTATTTCATCCTTTGTTCAAGCGATAGTCTTGATATTAATTCGAACTTTATTGATCCGCTATATAATTCCAAAATATATTCTTAATGGTTTACACCAGCCGATTGATAAGGTCACACTAATTGGAAAATATGGTAGTTAAGATATATAGCCTTCTACCATGATAGTTAAGGAAGATCATCCCTTCTATCCCGAGGTGGTGAACTATGTTCAAGCCTCCTAGTCTATGTAGTCACTACGACCATGGCGAGATCATTTAAACCATTAAGACAATTATTCTAAGTTAACATTCAGGTAATGTTAAAAATACTGGCAGTGTGACTTGAGGAATCCACTAGCTGGCTAGGTGATGAACTATGTCCAAACCTTAATAGCCTACGTGATCAAATTTGATCCTGGCTAGTATCATCAATGCGATGATCGTAACATCCACTAGTGATGTATAGCCTACGGGCTATGATTATTAAAACATCCATTAATGATGTAAAGCCTACAGGCTATGATTACATCCATTAGTGATGTAAAGCCTACGGCTATGATTATTAAACACATCCATTAGTGATGTATCTCATATGTGCTATGATTATTAAACATCCATTTATGATGTAGTACCTACGGGTTATTAAACAACATCCATTAGTGATGAAGTGCTTACGAGCCATATTTTATGTCCGTTAGTGACACTGACAGTTGTGGTCTACGACTCCTTGTCCTAATTTTTAAGCCTCTTGATCAATTGACCCTGGCTTATATATTTATTAGTCCTTAGTGACAGGCCTTTGTGCCACAATTCAATATCCCTTAGGCCTTTGAGCCATAAATTTTATCGTCTTTCACGACAAGGCCTTTTGTGCCATATTTCAAGTCCTTTGTGATGAGCTTACGAGCAACCTTAAATAGTCATTATGACAATGACAGATGTGACTTTATGATCCACTATCCAAAACTGAAGGACTGTGTCCAAATTCAGTTGCCTTTGATGGTCATGTGAAGACCTAGGCCAATAATTTATAACATTCAGTTAAAATATTTTTAAGCCTGGCAAATTGTAGCACTATGCCCACTAGCCCTAAAAGGCAAATGATTTATACATCCGATTTAAAAGCCTATATGGTTTATTGATACCATATGATATAAGTCACCTGCTACAATAATTGACAAATGTACAAATTGGTATATAGCACCAAGCAAATATGGCTAACTCAAATGAAGCCAGTAGCAGACACAATAACGATAATGCCAGCGCCAATATTACATTGATAGAAACGAACTACAAGCTATTATAGCCACCAAAGTTGATAAGGCTATGAATGCCTTTGTAACAAAACAACAGGAGTCGAGTGCTTCTCACTCCAAACATACATCCAAACACATCTCCAAACAAAACTCTAAACCGTTCTCCAAGCCTCCTCCTTCATATAGAAAGGAAAGTACTGTACACTCCTCGGATGTGAGGAGAGAGAGGCAAGAACATCATAAAAGGACAGATTACTCTAAGGATGGTTGCTCCTATAAATATTTTGTGTCATTAAACCCCAGGATTTCAATGGGGAGAAAGGGGCAGTGGAAGCCCTAAGATGGTTGCATGAGATGGAAACCATTATTGAAATCAGCGTCTGTGCTAATAAGGATGTAGTGAAGTTTGCTGCACAGTCATTCAAGGGCGATGCCCTGATCTAGTGGAAGGCCATGGTACAGTCGGCCGGTAAAGTATACATGTACAATCTCAGTTGGTCCAAGTTTGTGGACTTGGTTAAGGATACCTACTGCCCACCCCACGAGATGGAAAAGATCGAGTCAGATTTCTTGGCTCTTACTATGAAGAATTTGGATTGTCAGAAGTACGTATCCAACTACAATTCCTTGTCAATGCTCGTACCTTACTTGATCCCTCCCGAACCTGAACGCATAACACATTTCATTGGTGGCTTAGCACCAAAAATAAAAGGGAATGCTAGGGCTTCAAAGCCAGATACCTATAGGTCTGCTGTTGACCTAGCCCTAACCCTCACTCAGGACCTGCTAAGGCATAGGTCCGTTAAATCAGGGAATGACGGAAAAAGAAAGAGGGAGGATCATAACTCCCAAAGATTCAAGAAAAAGAACAAATCTGGGTTCAACAAGAATCAGAGTGGATTGATAATCTGCGTTGCAAAATCTGCAACAAAGGCATGAGGACATTCGTTTGATCCGTAAATAAGCATCTGCAACAAAAGGCATGGAGGACAGTGTCGGTTTGATCCGAAAGTCAAGCCATGCAGTATTTGTAAGAAAACAGGGCATAAGACCCTGGATTGCAAGTGTCCTGCCTCGCGTTTTCTAAACTTTCTATTTATAGCAAGCTCGTGTTGTAATTCTATTTTCGGAAATCATTGTATTCGTAATCTTCATTTCGTTTTAAACGTTGTAATTGAGACTTGAATCATAATGGAAATATACAATTTTGCCCTATACTTGTTATGGATACTCGTACACTCATATACATATTGATCATACCCGGAAACGTAACATACTTGCACATGCGTGGCATTTATACTTGATACATACACTATACTCGGTGTTTATACTCGATCTCGGACATTTATTTCATACATATACATTGTGATCCAATACTTATGCTTATAATAACTTGATGTGAAAATACCTTAGAAATACATTTAAACCCGTAACATTAGAACTAAACAACAAAATGTAAAAACTTGTCCCGGATCGTCCTTACGGTCCGTAAGGCATGCTGGTCGGGACAGCAGGTTTCAAACCCGCGACATATGCACGAATCCACACACTTAGAGCTCACCCAATGGCCTCTTAACCCATTTAACACCCCCAAACCACCTCCTAACCTCTCCTCTATATGAACCAAGTTCCTCCACACCTAAAACACCTTCCAATCTTCATCTAATCACTCTTAAGTGCTCCAAAATTGTTCCAAATTAGTTACAACATCAGATTTTCGAGCAGATTGCACCACCTTCACAAAAGTGAGCATAACTTGCTCAAAACTTGGTCTTTTTACTTGATTCTTCTTTCATATTACTTGGATAATCATTAGGGTTGAATCCAAGGGTTCTCCATGGAGAATCCAGACTGGAAATGCCCCTAAATTGTCCCAAAACTTTCTGTTTGTTTTCAAACTCTTTCAAACTTTGTTTATGTTCATCAAACTTGAGTCAAACTCATCTCAAACCTATGTCCGAATGCTTACAACACTTCTTGTGGTTGGTTAGGCTTAAAAACAAGGTTGAGACATTCAAACAAGAGGTTTAAACCTCACAACAATTCTGTTTTCATAGAGCTTTAAGCTCACAAGTGATGCAAGTTCATAACTTGTTCATGTGTATCCACCTTGGTTAGCCTTGGCTATTCTAAACTTTGAGACCACACATCACTTGATGATTTTCATAAACATCTCAAGTAGTTTGCTAGTCCTAAAGTGTCACAACCCCGCCAAGCCTTGACATGTGCCCTCGTGTGCTCTCTGGGTTGTATTCACTTGGCTACTTGATATTATGGTGAAATACTTACAAATCTTGTCATTTCATTCTTGTATTGTTATTCATTCATGACCCTACTTTGTTGTCTATGACAACTCGTGTAGTGGTGAATCATATAACAAGGTAAAATGGATGTTCATCATCCAACCTCCATGCTTGACTTACTTGAATACTTAGAGGTACCAAAGTGGATGGTTCATACTCCCACCTCCTACATGATCTTACTACTAAGTATATATTATGGACTATAGTATAATCCTAAAAACCAAAACCTTGATAATGTCTAAGTAATCATCTATCGAGTTAATAAGTTTATCACTAAAGTACGTAGTTCCTTGTCACGATTCTAATAGGTCTCGAACCTATGAAAACATATCAACCCCTTTCGGGTTATCATAGTGTCAAGAAAAGTGCTATGTCTTAGTGAATATTTTCATACATAATACTTTAATTCTTATTTCTATTATCTTGCTCGAATAATCCAAATCTACCGTTACACTCCTAACTAATACATACGTTCTTCTTGTAGAAGGACAAGGTGCCAAACTCTAAACATCACAACAAAGCTCCCGTGATTACTTAAGTGGAACACTTAGCAAAACCATGAGTACACTTGACCCATTTACCGCTTTAAACCACTTTTGGGTTGTAACATGTTTACCTATCAAAATGCACATATCACAAACTCATGCTTTACATGCTCAATCCATATACATGAATACTTGTTATGCCTAGAAACATGCTTGATTATACATGCTTGATCATTAACTTAGCTAGCCCAACTTATCATATATAGCTCTATAGGAGTAGCACGCCGCCCGTCGGGGTTATGTTAAGATATTCATTCTCATTTTAGTCTTGTCGCTTTTGTGGCAAGGGAAGCTCGATCTCGTTAAAACTTTTGTGGAAACTCGGGGTTTGATCTAGTATTGCATGATTAGTATGAACTTTTGCTTACAATTACTATGTGGATTCGAGTTACATTTTTATACTTATGCTATGTATCACTAAACTTGTGTACTTGCCTTTGCTTTTGCATTGAACTCGTATTTTTAACATGTTATAGGTTGATGAAGATTTTGCCATGAAATCGGAGTAGTGATGATGCTCTAGATACACATTTAGACGTTAGGCTAAAATGTTGTATTATTTTGTTGTTATGCTTATGTTGTACTCGTCTTTAAATTTCCAAATTATTGTAATTGACGTAATGATGTAATTTGACAATGTTACCGTTGAGAATGAAATATGGGTTTTGTTTAAATATTGTCACTAATAGCGTTATGAAGTCTCTTGCAATCTCGTTTACGTCTCACTCCGAAGTTTCCGCCATCGGTTGGGGTGTGACAGATTGGTATCAGAGTCATAACTATAGGGAATTAGGTAGAATTGCCATGTTCGCCCTAGTCTCTAGTTTAAGCGTCCATTTTTGACCATTCTTATATCATTCTTAAAACTTTATTCTTCCTCATTGCTTCTTCCTTATCTTTTGGTCTTAAAATTTACATAATGTCTTTCCTAAGAAATTTTACATAATATACTTGAAGACTTGAAGACACTCATGATGCAAACGAGGCGATTTGCACCAAGATAGGTCCAATGACTTACAATTTTGGTGAAATCCCTCATTCTGCGTATTCAATTTTTCGCGAAGTTATACCATCAAGTTAGGAGTGATATCCACATCTTGATGATAACTTCCATTTCATACTCTAGTGGATCTTACAAACGAGTCGGAATATGATCCTCGTTTAGTAAGAAACAACCACACTTAGGGTACGAAATCGTCAAGTTAGGGGTGAAACCCGCACCTTGTCGATTAAGTCCCATTCCTTGATTTTCGTTCTCGCCAAAGTTTCGTTTTTCTAATCGATTAGAGACGTGTAGTAACTGGAAGGGTAAAATACCGTTATTCGCTTCTCAATGAGAGTATTTTACCTATAGGCCAAAGCACGTTTCTCGAATTAGAAAGGATCTTCGATTCACTTTGGAATTGTCGACGTTTCTCTACCCGAAACAATCTCATGTTTTATTGAGCCAATCTTTTATGTTATCTCAATTTTTATGTGATTTTATACTTGATACCTTATTCGTTTGAACCGTTACACACTTCGCACGTTTATCGCAATAAAAAACAATACTAATCCTCGTGAACACAATAAATTTATACTCCTTATTCGCATTTATACGTGATTATCCATGCTATACTTGATACTTTTATGCAAACTTTGTGAACCATGCTTGAACCTTATACATGCTTATTCATGCATAACTTGTTTTTCCCATATTATGATCAAGTCTCATCCCTTTTCTTCTATGTTGAACCTCTAGATGAATTCTCCTAACTCATCCAAGAAATCCAAGAGGTCCAACAAGGGTTCCAACAACAACAACAATGAAGACTCCATCTCCAAGCAAGAACTCATCGGTCTTGTCGCCGAGCAAATGGCCGATTAAATGGCCCATGTCATCCCAGATATCGTTAGCCAGCTTCAAACTATCAATACCGAGACACCCAAATCCTCTGCCGACTCAAAAACCGATAACCCCAAAACGTCCTTCCAATTCAAGCATTTCATGGCTTGTAAACCAGTCGAATTCACTGGCATGGACGGTGTCACCGCCATGATCAATTGGTTTGACGCGATGGAGCTTACTTTTCTTCAGGGCGGGTGCCCTAACGACCTTCGAACCCTTAACACTACCGGGGTCTTTTGTCAGAGAGTCCTCGAGTGGTGGACTGCGGAACGCAATAAGCGTGGCAATGAAGCAGCTCACGCTCTCACTTGGGACGAGCTCAAGTAGCTCATGAAAGATCAGTTTTGTCCTCCCCATGAGACCCAGAAGCTCGAAAACGAATTCTGGAACCTCACCTAGCAGGGGAACCATGCTGAGGGACTGATCGCTCGCTTCAAACAGTTGAGTATCGTTTGTCCTGGACAGGTGGATATGGTTCCCAAAGCGATAGCTAAGCTTATTGTTAGGTCTAAAACGTGTAGTCTAATGTTATCAACGAATCAAGTCAACAAAGTCAACGCAAAGAAGTCAAAGTCAACACGCAAGTCGACACGAGAAGATTGAAGAAAGATATGGCATGTGGAAGATCGAGATTTCATAGTTATATTGCTTTGGATAATTAAATATATTTTGTTTAGACAAAATATATTTATTATCTTATTTAATTAGTCTTCATGTTTATTGCTACTTTTGGTAAGATATTAACTCTTAGGGTCCTAAATGTAATTAGCCTAAAGTGGTTTAGGCTATAAATAGATAGAGATTTAGGGTTTTAGGATAACACACCTTGAGAGAGATTTGGGGCTAATTGTATTCATCTTTTGCAAATCATTTCAAGGGTTTTAAAGTTATATATTTTGAGTGTGTTCATCTTGGTCATTATACAAAATCGATTTTGGCTCGATTTGATCCTACAATTTGATATCAGAGCTTGGTACTCGAATTTGAGATTCAACAATCTTCAAATTCATCCTAAAAATCTGATTTTTTATTTGAAAAGTTTTTAAGTTTTTAGGGTTCTTGATTTTATTCACTTTTTCTTCAAAATCTTGTTTTTAAAAGGGTTAAAATTGTTTGTTTGTTGGTTGAGAATTGATACTTTTGTGATTAAAGGGTTTTTGAAAGGATTTCACATCATCAATACGTATTTTTGTTTAGATCAGAAGGGTTCAGGCGAGTTTTGAATGTTCAAACAGAGCTGGGCGTATTTATTGAAGATCTAGCGTTTTTATCTTTCCGGCGTAATTAACTTTTTCCGGAAAATTTTAAATCTTGGACGTGAGTTCAAGACGGCGTATTTGGTAAATACATCGAACAATCAACATTTTTTTCGGCGTCATTATTCCGGCGGTTTTAATCCTATTTAAGTGATTAGAGAAAGGAGTAGAAATAGAAACTGATTTTATGTTAGTTTCTGTCGTTTTCTACAAACATCACCAGTCACCACCGTAAACTACCCATCTCTGGCGATTATCTCCATCACTAAACACCATAGCCAGATATCACCCTCTCCGACCCACCATCATCAAACCCGTCTGCCATACTACCTGTTCGCACAACTACCCTAAAATCACCTCCCCGTTGTTCAAACCACAACAGAAATTCACCATCACAGTCCACCTGCAACCACCATTAATCGGAACCACAAGCTTCAACAACCACTTCACATTGTTTTGCGAGTTCTGAATTGTGTTCTTGAAGAGAAAAGAGTAGAAGAAGAAATATCGAGTTTGTTGCCTGCCAAAATTGAGATTGAGAGAGAGTTATAGATCTGTGTTGTTTTGTTTCAACAAAGAGAGAGAGACATAGAGGGTGTGGCGGCTGAAACTTTTATTTAGTGTTTGGACTGTTATCGTATGGTTGTGCGTTGGGAGAAAGAACTACAAAAGTAAGGAACGGCTGATGTTGCTATTTGAAAAATAGGGATTTTAGGAAAAGGTTGTGGAGGATTTATCTTGTCTACTATCTTTTAATAATAATAATAATAATAATAATAATAAGAAGGTTTTCTTTTGGGTCGTAAGTTTGAAGTGCAAACGTGAAAGGTGATATTTTGTGTTAAAATCTTTGGGAAGAATATAGGTTGAACGAAGTGGGTATTGGCAAAAAATAATATAAGTTGAACAACAATATCAAGGAGTACGTGCTTATTTTGTACACCACGAAGAAGAGTTTTATATCAGCAAATTTGTAAAGGCTAAATTAAACGGTTGGGCCGAATTAATCTGGTATAACAAAACATATCAAGGATTTTTAGTGGGCTATACAAGATTGTGAACCGTGTCAAATTTGTGAAGTGGGTCGGATTTTTAAGTCATATTTTTTTTACCTATATCAGTGATACAATTTGGTTCGGGATTATTTTTATTGGGCTAAAGATTATTTAAACCAAAATTGGGCCGGGTCTTAAAATTCTTTTTTGAGGGCCTAGAATTTTAACCTGTTTTGGCCATGTATCCATAGTTTATTTTTGGGCCTTTTAAACTTACTTGTTTCGCAAAATTTCACCGGGCTAGGTGTTTCAAGTTGATATGGTCCAAGTACTACTAAAACTTGGAGCCGATACGGGTTTATTTTTAAAGTAATTCGAAGTGGGTTTTGAGCTGATACAAATATTTTTCGGGATTAAAAATAACATGTTTCTAAATCAGTTAACCTGCATTGCACAAGTTGAACTTGAAACCAACACTAGAACCCAAGATCTTGTTCAGAAAGAATTTGACATGTTTGGAAGTATTCAGGGAGAAAGTTTGTCAGATCACATCAGTCGTTTTCTGAACATGTTGACAAGAATGAAGAAAGTTGGTAATCACGTCACCAACTATGCTTCAATCAAGAAGCTTTTGGACTCCCTTCCAAAAGAATGAAGCTTTCAATGTATGATGTTCAAAAGAACCTTCTTGTGCAGTACAACTCCACTCACTCTCTCGGATCTGATCAACACACTAAAGGCCTTTGAAATGAATGCGATCAAGAGAGAAATGAATCAGGCAGGATACTCTCAGAAACCTTTTCAATCTGCTGCTGCCGCTACTGCTCCCAAGAACATGACACTATTTGCCCCCATAACCTCCACTGGTTCAAACTCTCAGGCTGCTAGTGCATCTTACTTTAATGCTTCCGCAAACACTGCAAAGGTTCCACAGTCTGACGAGAAAACTGTTGTGGTCGGCGATGCTCAAGCTATGAAGGAGGAAGAAGGTAGCAGTGCAAAAAGTGGAAAGATAGAAGAAAATATTCCTGAAGAAGCAATGAAAGTCGAGTCCACCAAAGAAAAGGAGGAAAAGGAATTGGTAAACAACATTCCCTATGAATTCAAAGCCAAATTGTGCTCAAAACCGTGTATGAACGTCGTGGCTCATTACAAATCGATCAATCGTGACCTTATTAGAGAAAAAGAAAAAGTCTTACGAGTAAATAAAGAAATAAAACTGAACGAAGCTGCGTATCAGAGAAAGTTGAACTCAACTTTAACTGAAGTGCAATCTTTAAAGGAGTTGCTTTTTAAGAAAGATTTTATTATAAACGATCAAGCTAAGAGGCTAGAAAATTCTGAAATCAAAAACACTAAACTGCAACTCACCATTGATAAATGGAACGTAAGTAAAAAGGCACTGGTTAATATTAAGAATGGCAAACGACCGACCTACGTAAAGGACGGTATTAGGTACAAAGACAAGCTGGGAAATGAAAGAAGAATTTTTCCTCCGCCACACAACAAGAACTATGTACCCATGCCGACTCCTCATCTAGAAAATGATTTAATTGACAAAAATGATTTAATTGCTCAAAGTGTCAATTGCGAAAATGATAAAATTACTAATGTTTCTGAAAGAAATGCAGATGTGATTGAGCATGAGGAGCTTGTGTGCAATGAGGATAGTGGTGGCACAAAAATAGGAATAGGGTATTGAGGCAACAGTTATACTATGGTTAACTGGTTCGCCTGGAACTGTGGTAAAACAAACGATACTTATATTCGGGATGACTGTAACAGGCATGTGCGTAAATCTATGACCCGCAACCATGATAATGTAGTGGTTGAATGCATGGATTTGAAATCCGCTTTTTTGTGATGAAAATGTTGTGCTTGAATCCCCTGTGTTTGTTCCAGAATTGAAACAAAACAGATTTGGAAAGTTCCTCACTGAGGAAATTCCCGAGTTTGTGTCATCTCATACAGGTATGTCAGAGTCTGATAAGGGATCAAATCAAGTTAGCAGCAGTGAAAACTCCAACGCAACAATTTCAGAAAGTGGTGAAGAAAGTTCGAGTGAAGATCAAAAATCAAACGATTCTAGTGAAAATCAAGAATCAACTTGTACATCAGACAGCGAGAACGATGAAGATTGCATTATGGATGAAAGTCTTCTTGACAAGAAAATGAAGAAAATCAAGAATTCAAGCTCCATCGCATCATCGGGTAACACATCATAGAGAAATAATTCTCAAAGCGAGTCAGATTTTCAGTCCTACCAAGAATGGGAAAGCTCAAATGACTCAGAAACTTCAGTAACAAATGCTGAAAACCTTGAACCATCGGGTGTTCAAGAACGAACAATCCCAAATGACTCTGCAAGTCTAGTAAATCAAGATCCATTGGAAGAAGACTTCCATATTGATGATGGCCCGAGTTCAGATGATGAATCAAAAACAAATGAAAGTCTTGGGGAGTCAAATATCAAAAGATCATCTGAAGTTGTCAAACCTCACGTTTGTCAACATGCTGAGTCAAGCTCAAAGCAATCCCCATCCCTAGTTACATCACACGGAACTGCAAAGTCTCAAAAGCCATTCAAGGCTTGTTTTAGGTGTGGAAAAGAAGGTCATGTGATGAAGCAATGCCTAGAGCGACACAATCCAGACAATAAAGGCAACCGATATTGCTTCTCTGGATCAAAAGGTAAAAATCACACATCTTTGAAAGATCGGATGGAAAACTCTCCATCCAGATCTCCACATGTGAAGCCGGTTTCACATGACTCAAATATGAAAAAGACCAACACATCAAAACCTCAATCTTTACCTCCGGGTCTTAAACATAAAAATATCCCTAACTTTAAATCTTTTACAAACAAAATTTTTAAACCAACACAAGATTGGCGAGTCAAACCAAAGGTTGTAAAAGATATCAATGAGGGAAAAGATTTGGCATATCAAGAGGTTTCTTATTTTGATGAAAGGGGACAACCCAAGACTACGATGGCTTGGGTTCCACTCTCTAACTGAATTGCTTATGAGTGCAGGAACATCCAAGGAGGATTGTTAGTAACACCGGTATCAGTGGTTGTTTCAGATACAAGTTTGAAGAGGAATATCACAGGTTTGGTAATGGTATCTAACCTGGTGGCGTAATCGACACCGCAGTATCACACTCATTTTCTTGCTACCATACATTTTATATGCCTGGTTTGGAAGCCTTTATTTTGTAAATACTTATTTATAATTTTTCATGTTTTTGTAGATGGTTGTACAAAAATAAAATTTTAGGGGGGAGTATTAAAATACTTCCTTGACCACGGGATGTAATTATTGCAAAATAATAATGATCTTATATGAGAAATGATAGGAACTAACTTGATTATGTCTTCACATGAATAGGATCCGATGGAAGGTGCGGCTCCAAGTTAACGATATCTCGGCAGATTCAGCATTTCAGACAAGTAAACTGCACCAAATCCCGATACTCCGTTCATCCTGGAGCTGATAAGATGTACCACGATTTGCGTGCATCCTACTGGTGGCCTGGAATGAAACGTGATATCGCTCTTTACGTATCCAAATGCCTTACGTGTTCAAAAGTCAAGGCAGAACATCAACGTCCCTCTGGTTTGCTCGAACAACCCGAAATTCCTGTCTGGAAATGGGAGAGCATAGCCATGGATTTCATCACGAAATTGCCTCGTACTTCGTCTGGTCATGACAGCATTTGGGTTATCATCGAGCGGCTGACCAAATCCGTGCATTTCCTCGCCATTCGTGAAGATTACAAAGTTTAGAAATTGGCTCGTATCTACACGGTTGAAATCATTGGCCATCATGGTATTCCTCTTGATATTATCTCGGATCGCGATGCTCGTTTCACCTCTCGCCTTTGGCAAACTTTTCAATCCGCCCTTGGCACTCACCTCAATCTTAGCACCGCTTTTCATCCTCAGTCTGATGGTCAAACCGAGCGTACTATCCAAACCTTGGAGGATATGCTTCGGTCATGCGTAATCGATTTTGGCGGCAATTGGGATTCGCACTTATCCTTGGTTGAATTCTCGTACAACAATAGTTATCACGCTAGTATTCAAATGGCCCCATTTGAAGCATTGTATGGTCGTAAGTGTCGTTCGCCTATTTGTTGGCATGAGATTGGAGACGCACAAATCACCAGTCCCGAGCTAATACAAGAGACAACGGACAAGATCTTGCAAATATGTGATAATCTCCTCAAAGCACGAAGACAACAAAAGAGCTACGCCGACAAAAGACGCAAACCCTTGGAATTTAATATAGGTGATCATGTACTTCTCAAGGTGTCCCCTTGGAGAGGTGTTGTCCGTTTGGTAAGAAAGGTAAACTCACTCCTCGCTACGTAGGTCCCTTCAAGATCTTGGAAATGATTGGCAAGGTAGCATATTGACTGGACCTACCTCAAACGCTGATAATGTTCATCCTGTGTTTCATGTTTCACATCTCAAGAAATGTCTAGCCAAAGAAGGACTTCAAGTTCCGCTCGAAGATCTTCAAATCAATGAGACATTGCATTTTGAAAAACCGGTCGAAATCATGGACCGAGGAGTGAAGCAGCCATGGCGCAGTCAGATCCATATCATGAAAGTCCGTTGGGAAGGGAAATGTGGTGCCAAATTTACTTGGGGACTCGCGAGTGATATGAAGACTAAGTATCCGCATCTCTTCGTTGCATCTTCCTAAATTTCGGGACGAAATTTTCTAAAGGAGGGGAGACTGTAACGCCTCACGTTTTCTAAACTTTCTATTTATAGCAAGCTCATGTTGTAATTCTATTTTCGGAAATCATTGTATTCGTAATCTTCATTTCGTTGTAAATGTTGTAATCGAGACTTGAATCAAAATGGAAATATACAATTTTGTCCTATACTTGTAATGCATACTCGTACACTCATATACATATTGATCATACTCGGAAACGTAACATAGTTGCACATACGTGACATTTGTACTTGATACATACACTATACTCGGTGTTTATACTCGATCTCGGACATTTATTTCATACATATACATTGTGACCCAATACTTATGCTTATAATAACCTAATGTGTCATAAAATACCTTAGAAATACATTTAAACCCGTAACATTAGAACAAAACAACAAAATGTAAAAACTTGTCCCGGACTCGGTCCGTAAGGCATGCTGGGCGGGACAGCAGGTTTCAAACCCGCGGCATATGCACGAATCTACACACTTTGAGCTCACCCAATGGCCTCTTAACCCCATTTAACACCCCCAAACCACCTCCTAACCTCTCCTATATATTAACCAAGTTCCTCCACACCTAAAACACTTTCTAATCTTCATCTAATCACTCTCAAGCACTCCAAAATTGTTCCAAATTAGTTGCAACATCATATTTTCGGGCAGATTGCACCACCTTCACAAAAGTGATCATAACTTGCTCAAAACATGGTCTTTTTACTTGATTCTTCTTTCATATTACTTGCATAATCATTAGGGTTGAATCCAAGGGTTCTCCATGGAGAATCCAGACCTGGAAATGCCCCTAAATTGTCCCAAAACTTTCTGTTTGTTTTCAAACTCTTTCAAACTTTGTTTATGTTCATCAAACTTGAGTCAAACTCATCTCAAACCTATGTCCGAATGCTTACAACACTTCTTGTGGTTGGTTAGGCTTAAAAATAAGGTTGAGACATTCAAAAAAGAGGTTTAAACCTCACAACAATTCTGTTTTCATAGAGCTTTAAGCTCACAAGTGATGCAAGTTCATAACTTGTTCATGTGTGTCCACCTTGGTTAGCCTTGGCTATTCTAAACTTTGAGACCACACATCACTTGATGATTTTCATCAACATCTCAAGTAGTTTGCTAGTCCTAAAGTGTCACAACCCCGCCTAGCCGTTAACATGTGTCCTCGTGTGCTCTCTGGGTTGTATTCACTTGGCTACTTGATATTATGGTGACATACTTACAAATTGTCATTTCATTCTTGTATTGTTATTCATTCATGACCCTCCTTGTTCTCTATGACAACTCGTGTAGTGGTGAATCATATAACGAGGTAAAATGGATGTTCATTATCCTACCTCCATGCTTAACTTACTTGAATACTTAGAGGTACCAAAGTGGATGGTTCATCCTCCCACCTCCTACATGATCTTACTACTAAGTATATATTATGGACTATAGTATAATCCTAAAAACCGAAACCTTGATAATGTCTAAGTAATCATCTATCGAGTTAATAAGTTTATCACAAAAGTACGTAGTTCCTTGTCACGATTCTAATAGGTCTCGAACCTATGAAAACATATCAACCCCTTTCGGGTTATCATAGTGTCAAGAACAAGTGCTATGTCTTAGTGAATATTTTCATACATAATACTTTAATTCTTATTTCATAATCTTGCTTGAATAATCCAAATCTATCGTTACACTCCTAACTGATACCTACGTTCTTCTTGTAGAAGTACAAGGTGCCAAACTCTAAACATCACAACAAAGCTCACGGGATTACTTAAGTGGAACACTTAGCAAAACCGTGAGTACACTCGACCCATTTACCGCTTTAAACCACTTTTGGGTTGTAACATGTTTACCTATCAAAATGCACATATCACAAACTCATGCTTTACATGCTCAATCCTTATACATGAATACTTGTTATGCCTAGATACACGCTTGATTATACATGCTTGATCATTAACTTAGCTAGCCCAACTTATCATATATAGCACTATAGGAGTAGCCCGCCGCCCGTCGGGGTTAGTTAAGATATTCATTCTCATTTTAGTCTTGTCGCTTTTGTGGCAAGGGAAGCTCGATCTCGTTAAAACTTTTGTGGAAACTCGGGGTTTGATCTAGTATTGCATGATTAGTATGAACTTTGCTTACAATTACCATGTGGATTCGAGTTACATTTTTATACTTATGCTATGTAATCACAAAAACTTGTGTACTCGCCTTTGCCTTTGCGTTGAACTCGTATTTTTAACATGTTACAGGTTGATGAAGATTTTGCCATGAAATTGGAGTAGTGATGATGCTCTAGATACACATTTAGACGTTAGGCTAAAATGTTCTATCATTTTGTTGTTATGCTTATTTGTACTCGTCTTTAAATTTCCAAATTGTTGTAATTGACTTAATGATGTAATTTGAAAATGTTATCGTTGAATGAATGAAATATGGGTTTTGTTTAAATATTGTCGCTAATAGCGTTATGAAGTCTCTTGCAATCTCGTTTACGTCTCACTCCAATGTTTCCGCCATCGGTTGGGGTGTGACAGCAAGGATCTAAAGGATGCAACTTGCTTTACTTATGGCCAGAAAGGCTACATTAAAACTAACTGCCCAACAACAACAACGATAACAATGCTTGGAATGGTGGGGCAAAGAAGACAAATACTCGAGCTTTTCAAATAAACGCTCGAGAGGTGGTCAACGATAATAATGTCATCACAAGTACTTTCCTCATTATTGACATTTATGCTAGAGTTCTTTTTGATTCGGGTGTTGATAAGTCTTTTGTAGACCATAAATTTAGTAAATTGTTAAATATACCCATAAGAACTCTAGACATAACCTATGAAGTAGAACTCGCCGACAGAACAATAGAAACCGCTTCTTCCATTCTTGATGGGTGCTTTATATCCGTTAAGAATCATTCTATCCCTATCTCTCTTCTGCCAATGAAATTGGCGGGGTTCGATGTAGTTTTAGGCATGGATTGGTTATACTTTAATCAAGCCTGTATCTCCTGTGATAAGAAACTCATCGAGATTAAATCCCCATCCGGTGATATACTCACCATTCATGGAGACATACATTATGGATTGCTTGAGAAAGCATCTATGCTTAAGGCATCCAGGTGTCTGAAGAAAAGTTGTGTCATCTACATGGCACAAGTAACCGTCGATGAGCCAAAGCTGAAGATTGAAGATATACCTATCATCTCTGAGTATCTAGATGTGTTCCATGAAGAACTACCCGGTTTACCTCCTGATAGGCAAGTGGATTTCAAAATAGATATCCTATCCAGTGCTTCACCCGTTGCAAGAGCTCCTTATTGCTTAGCACTAACAGAGATGAAAGAGTTGAGAGCTCAAGGTATTTTAGAGGCAAACAAGCCATGTTAGAGGCAAACCTTCTAAGTGAAGGATTGGGTGGGACTATTGATCAGTTGTCACCAGGAACTGATGGAATACTCAGGCTTAGAGATAGAATATGGGTTCCAATCTTCAGAGGACTTAGAGATCTAATCCTCTAAGAAGCACACAACTCGAAATACTCAGTTCACCCCGGTAGTGACAAGATGTATCATGATATGAAGGACAACTATTGGTGGATGGGTATGAAGAAATCCATAGCCACCTATGTAGCTAAGTGCCTGACATGTTCGCAGGTTAAAACCGAACATCCGAAACCATCAGGACTACTACAACAACTTGAAATTCCCACATGGAAATGGGAAATGGTAACGATGGACTTGATTACCAAATTACCTAAGACGAAACATGGTAATGACACGATTTATATCATTGTAGACAGACTAACTAAGTCAGCTCATTTTCTGCCAATCATAGAGACGTTTAGTTTTGATAAATTGGCTAAGATGTATGTGACGAGATTGTGTCCCTACACGGAGTGCCAGTATCTATTGTAGCCGATAGAGATACATGATACACATCACACTTCTGGAAAAGATTCCAACAATCTCTAGGCACAAGGTTAAATTTCAGTACAACTTACCATCTACAGACTGACGGACAAAGTGAGCATACTACTCAAACGTAAGAAGACGTGCTACGTGCATGCGTGATAGATTTGTGTGGAAGTTGAGATGACCACTTACCCCTAATAGAATTCTCCGATAGAACAGTTATCATACGAGCATCAAGGCCGCTCCTTTTGAAGCCTTGTATGGAGAAAGTGTCGAACTTCTGTATGTTGGGCTGAAGATGGGGAAGCCCAACTAACAGGACCTGAGATAGTCCTGGAGACGAAGGATAAGATAATACAAATCCGACATTGTCTCAAAGCTGCTAGGGATAGGCAAAAAAGCTATGCAGATAAGAGGCGTAAACCTCTTCAGTTCCAAATAGGGACAAGGTCATGTTGAAGGTATCACCGTGGAAAGGTGTGATGCACTTCGGAAAGAAGGGTAAGTTGAGCCCAAGATATATAGACCATTCGAGATCATCGAATGCGTCGGGTCAGTAGCATACAAGATCAAGTTACCAGAGAGCCTAAGTGGAATTCACGATGTGTTCCACATCTCGAACCTAAAGAAATATGTAGCCGATGAATCGCTAGAAATGTCACACGAAGATGTGCAAATTGATGAAAACCTGAGGTTCGTTAAGAAACCAATAGCGATCGAAGATCGACATGTTAAAAAGCTTCAAAGAAAGCACGTGCCTATTGTGAAGGTCAAATGGGATGCCCGTCGAGGTCCCGAATATACATGGGAGGTTGAGTCCACTATGCGACAAAATATCCCCATCTTGTTGAATAAAGTCTCGAGTTCGAGATTTCTTTTATGGGGGTGAGGATGTAACACTCGTAAAAACCCGTCCAATAAAATCCCCACACGTGTTCCGCTGATCCTCGTATGCCACGTGCTAAGAGAGAGGGACCAAGAATGCCGTAATGTTATAATTATAACCTCTGAATGGCGACTACAAAAGTTAAGGGACCAATAGTGTCAAATGCCAATATTTGGCTTCTGAGTGGGTCTTACGAACCGTAACCATATACGGTTACAGACCGTAAGGCTTAAAAGGGCTGATATGTTGAGATCCGGTTACGGACCGCAAGGCCTAGTCCTTACGGTCCCGTAACGGTTCAAAACCATGGGCGTGTAGGCCCTTACGGACCGCAAGACTAAATCCTTACGGTCCGTAAGGACCTGCCAGTGACAGATTGTTTGGCAGTTTGCTGCCCTGCCACCTTGCTCGCGACTTGCCACACTTTGGCAGCTCTTGACACCTAAGCACCACCTGGAGACCTCTCACAACAGCTCCTAACACCTGGCATAATCTCATGCTTCATTTTCAAGTAAAAATAGGGGCCTTATGCACCTTCATTCCTTGCTCATTCTCATTTTCTCCTCTCTACTCTCTACTTGGAGCTTGCTTCTGATTTAGAGGCCTCCTATTGAGTTTATAAAATTTTCTTGGACCACTTGTAAGTGTTCCAACCCTCTCTTTTAATTTTTATAGGCTTTAAGCCAAAAGTCAAAACATTATCGTAATAACGCTTTCACCTTCGGTTAAGACCATTATGGTCCAGCCATTGCTCGGTACGAACTTGGCTACGTGATCATAATAAGGTAGGTGTTAATCCCTCAAGAGGGTATCTCCTGAAAATCACGTTTGCTTGGTCAATTGACGGGTCAAAGTAATTATCTTAAAAAGTTAAACGGGTCAGATTCAAAAAAAATTCATATATGATAATGTAGGTGTTATAAAATGTGTTTTATCCCTTTAATAACTTGGTAATAATTGTTAGGACATGTGTAAACATGCTCGGCTCATCAATTCCAGGTTTAAGGTGGTTCGCAATCGAAAGTCACAAAGTTTGACTCCTGCTTTGACTTTCAGTTCTGACCCGAATTAGCAACTTAGGCTACTGATTATAAGTTGAATTATGACCATATTATGTTTTAGTATAACCCTATGGAGTTATATTACATGGTCATATAGTAATCTGAGTTTATATGCAAGTTTCGTTAATATGCTTAACTTTGACTAAAATGCCCTTTTTGTCTAAAGCGAGGTTTTAAACATAAACAAGCTTGCAATGGATTAGTTATTGATATGTTAACTTGATTAGCATATTTTGATGTCAACATTCTGGTCATAAACTAAATTATACTTAATTAGCCTAAATTACGCTTTGAAATGACCAAATTGCCCTTTTGGCATCTAGAATGGTTTCTAAACGTAATTTCTTCACCAAACTTATTACCTACTGATATAATATCACAAGTGGGAGTATTTGGGATACCAAGTCAGAATATAATCTTAGTTTGCCTACAAGATCTTGTATAATGCCGATAAATGACGATATTGCCCTTACGGCGCATAAAATTGTTTTTATGATACTTTTCATAACAAAACCTTTTACCTACTATTATGTTATATTAAATATCATATTTTAAATATATCAACCTAATTGTAACCTCAGTTTTCATTAAATATCGCTTAAATCATCATTTAACGACTTTGTCGCCTTTTCGGCGCATAGTATGGTTTAAAACCACATCTAAGCATCAAGACTTGTCACGTACTTATTATAAAACTTACTTTTAAATATTTTTACAGTAGGTACATGTTCTAAACTCAGAACCCCAAATAAGCTATCAAAACTGTGTGTGAAAGACCAAAATGCCCTTACGGCACATAGTTTGGTCCTAAACTATAAACCACACGTATATTTGATATCCTACTGAACTCATAATTCCAAATAACCATCAAGTCTTGTCACCTACTTATCATAAATTAAAATTTTTCCAGATTGATTATGAGCATGACATCAGTTTACTTCCAAACTTCTTTTATGGGTCGTAAAATGACCAAAACGCCCTTTTGAGGCTTAAGTTGATTTTAAAACTTTAAAGGGCATACATGTTGATATCCTATTGATATTATAACATGTTAAAAGTGTAATGGCATATGGAACTTGTATATGACTCATCCGGTTACCTGGTATCGCTTATATGCGTACGGTTAAACCTACATGACTAGTTTACGTAATTTAACCAAAACGGGTTTAACCTTATCATTTTTATTTCAAAATCTAGAATGTTATATGTTTACCCATTATATTCACATCTTAGTACTTGTCGGGTTTAAACTACATTCCATTCCGGTCATCGCTTAATCTAGCATATCGTACCGAGTTCATTACTTAAGACTAGCCGGTTCGAGTCTATGACTCAAATAAGGACCTGTTAGCATTTTAAATGGTTATTAATAGCATCATTCCAGACTAGAGCCTCCTGGTAGATTGTTACCTTTACTTATCTTCTTCACTAACGGCTGAGTTATTAATTCATTTGAAGAACTAGCTCAGGTAAAAACTTTTAACCTATTTTCCCTATACGGGCTTGGGATATGGTATATTATTATCGCTTGGTCGGGTATGGGATCATGTTGGCGAATTGTGATTTTACTAAATCTCATAACCCATTTTAATTTGTATTGTCTGATAACTTAAATATTGGGGGTTAACTCGACCGTGTCCTGGATATCATCGGCTCATTTAAGTTAGTAATGGCCACGACTAATGCACGGGGTGTAGGCATACACCTGTCAGTAGCTAATGCTAAATTATTTTATATTCTCCTTGGAGTTAATTAAGTGGCATGTCAGTTAATAAGGTTATTCGGTTTCTGCACCGGACCCCAAATGTATTAACAGACCTGTAAAACTGTATACAAGATCATTTTTGAATTGTCCCAAGTTATTTATCAAAATGTGCCATGTGCACTTAAATAAATTTTGAAAGACTTTCAAAATGTATCGGTTATTTATATTTACTAGTGAAAACTGACATATTTTCAAAAAACTAAGCTACAAGTACAACACTTAATAGGCTGGGAGCTGCTTGGTAGTGACGTAGAGGATCTTGCAAGTTCTTAGTCGTGCCCAAAGTGTCACACCCCGATTTCCACATGTATTTCGGTGGGCCGGGTGGGGAGTACAGTGACGTAGAGTTGATATCATCATAACCAATTACAACACAGAGCAACACATTGGAAGGCTTGGAGTTAAATATAAACTATTACAAACCATAAAACGTCCAGAGTTCAAAACATAAATAGACACAAACAAGGTTTGTAATAAGATCCACAGGCGGATCGGATAACATAAAAAATGAAAACAGACTCTACAGGCTCAACTCTATGGTCGCAACTCCTTAATGTCAACGCCCCGCAGCTTCCAGCCTATTGCGTACTTCTACATGTATTTTAATATTTGAAAACACGTCAGTTTATACTGGTAAATACTGTCAACCAACTCATTTTGAAAACCTTTTCGAAAATGATTTTAGGTGCATTAGCACATTTTGTAAATAACTTGGGACAGTACAATGACCTTGTATACATATTTACGTGCCAGGCTTTTACATATGGGGCCCGGTACAGAAACCGAGACATGATCGACCGGCACACCACTCT
This sequence comes from Scalesia atractyloides, assembly GCA_947069175.1. Lineage (NCBI taxonomy): Eukaryota > Viridiplantae > Streptophyta > Magnoliopsida > Asterales > Asteraceae > Scalesia > Scalesia atractyloides. The sequence goes on from CAMTDV010000019.1 coordinate 63,815,097, forward strand.
GAACTTTCACAAAGAAAGCAGTTAGCAATTACCCAGTGTATGCCTACACGCCATGCTTTAGTCGTGGTCACTAACACTTTAGTGAGCCAAGGATATCCCGGACACGGTCAAGCCCACCCCCAATGTTTGAGTTTCAGACAAAACAGATCAAAACCGGTTATGTAATTTTAGTTAATTATCACAACTGGATAAAGCATAATTTCCATACCCGACCAAGCGGTAATAATTTACCGTATCCCAAGCCCGTATAAGGAAAATAAGTTAAGAGTATTTACCTGAAGTTAAGTCTTCGTGAAGTCCAAAATCAGCCGTAGATCAAAGCAAGTACAGGTACAATTTACCGGAAGGTGTTTAGTCTGGAGTGATTGTAATTATTAACCAATATTAGAATGCTAACGGGTCTTTAGTTAAATCCTAGACCTGAACCGGTTAGTCTTACGCTAAAATAATACGGTACGATACGCTAGATTAAGCGGTGACCAGAATAGAATGTTAGTTGGACCTGACAAGTATATATACTTGTCTAATATGGGTATACCAACAACATTATGGATTTTGATAGAGAAATGACAAAGTTAAACCCATTTCGGTTATTTTACGTAACTAGTTACGCATGCTTATTCGTAAGCATATGAGCAAACCTGGGTAACCGAGAGAGTCATATACAAGTTCCATATAAATATATGTTTAAAATATGTTACAAAATCAGTAGCTTTGCAAAAGATAGGCCCAAGGCATATTTAAAACCTAATTATGCCTTACAAGGGCATTTTGTTCATTTTAGCGTTTATAAAAGGTGTTTAAAATGAATCTGATGTCAAGGTCGTTAGTATTCTGTAAAAATACTTATTTAATGATCTTAGAACAGTAGGATATCAAATATATGTGTGTTTGATGATTTTGAAATAATCTATGTCCCGTAAGGGCATTTTAGTAATTTCACACATAACTTTGAAGCCAAAATTGGGATTCTGAGTTCGGGACTTGAACTTACTGTTAAGATGTTGAAAATAAATTTATAAATCAGTAGGTAACAAGTCTTGGCTCATAGTTATGGTTTCAAACCGTACTATGCACCGAAAAGGCGTAAAAGTCGATAAATGCCATCATATTCAATTGTTTAAGATAAACTAAGGTCAGGAACTGTTTTATATACCAAAAATATGTCATTTAACTTATTACATCAGTAGGTTTAAGTTTTGGTTACAAAAAGATTGATTTAAGTCATTTTTCGTAAACAAGGTAATTTGGTCATTTCTTGGCATTTAACGAATATTAGACCTTCACTCAAGTCATAATTTAATAAAACATCACAATATGTCCTACTTGTCATATTATATCAGTAAACATTTCATTTTGATCAATAAACCATATTTAATCTTTCTAAAATGCCAAAAGGAGTATTATAGTGATTTAAATGCCATAAACGTATCTTTTGCGAAAACTTAGATTATAATCAGATTCTTGACATCAACATAATCAAATTATGTTTACAAATCAGTTTATGTTTTATATTTACATGCATGGGTGTTTAAAATCATGATTTGCACAAAAAGGACCTTTTTGCAAAGTTTATGTAATTTTAGCGGAACTTGTATGTAAACTCAGATTTCTAATGAATTGAGTAACGAAACTTTAGGAGGTCATCCTATACTTAAATATGGTCTTAAAGTGATCAAAAGTCAGTAGCCAAAATGGCTAAACCGGGTCAGAAGCGAAAGTCAATGAAAAGTCAAATATTGTGACTTTCGGTTGCGAACCGATGCTAGACCAAGATTATGATGAGCCGAATCAGTTGGTGTATGTTCTAATACTTATTTTTAGGTTATAAGTGCATCAAAACATATTTTATAACATTTGGATCATTAGTTATGAATTTTTACAAATCTGGACAGTTTGATTTTTGTTGACTTTTAGTTTGACTCACAAATTGGTCATGAATCCATGGTAATCTGGAGATGCCCTCTTGAGGGATTAACATCTCCATCATTACAATCATGTAGCAACTTACGTTACGATCAATGACTAGAAAATCACGGATTTAGATCAAAGTCAAGGCGTATTTACGTCAAGACTTTAATCTCAGCTTAGAATCATAATAAATGGATTTAGCACAAAATGGAACACTTACATAGGGTCCAAGGAGTACTAAGAACAGAAGAGAATGCTTGAGAATGGCCAGAAGCTCTTCTAGGATAATCTTGATGAATTAAAGTTGCATGAAGGTTGTTACAACTCACCAAGAAGTCATCTTAAAAGCTATGGAGGATTCCAGGAGGATTGCCAGGTGTTGGAGGAAGTAAACAAGTGTCATTGGTCGTGTCAAGCATGCAAGAAAAGGTGGCAAGGCGACAAGAGGTGGCAGAACTGAGTTCTGCCACATTTCTGCTCGCTGGCAGGCCCTTGCGGACCGTATGGGTTAGGCCTTACGGTCCGTAAGGACCTTAGGCGCCCATAGTTTCAGGTGGCCTTGCGGACCGTATGGCTAGAGCCTTGCGTTCCGCAAGGGGTCTTCAGAACATAAAAATTCCAAAATTTTATTTAGGTCCCCCAACTAATTTTCATATAATAAAGTACAAATATTATTATCATTTCAATGACTTCAGTCCCTCCCAATTCACCATACGGTACACGTGTCGAAACTTTATTGGATATAAAAACACGAGGTGTTACATCCTCACCCCTTTAAAATAAATCTCGATCTCGAGATTTTAATTAAACAAGTATGGGTATTTCTGCCACATAACAGACTCAACCTCCCACGTATATTCGGGACCTCTACGAGCGTCCCATTTAACTTTGATAATTGGCACGTGCTTACTATGAAGCTTTTTAACCTGTCGATCTTCAATTGCTACGGGTTTCCTAATGAAACGCAGGTTTTTATCGATTTGCACATCTTCGTGTGGCATAACGATTCATCTGCCAGACACTTTTTCAAATTGGGGATGTGGAATACATCATGGATTCCACTGAGATTTCCGGCAATTTCAACTTATACGCCACAGATCCAATACGTTCAATGATTTCGAATGGTCCGATGTATCTTGGGCTTAACTTGCCTTTCTCTCCGAAACGCATTACGCCTTTCCATGGCGATACCTTAAGTAACACTTTGTCCCCTACCTGGAACTGAAGCTGTTTATGCCTCTTGTCCGCATAACTTTTCTGCCTATCCCTGGCAGCCTTGAGATGGTCACGAATTTGTAAAATCTTATCCGTCGTCTCCAGGACAATCTCCGGTCCTGTTAGTTGAGCTTCCCCAACTTCTGCCCAGCAAACGGGCGTCCTACACTTTCTCCCGTAAAGAGCTTCAAATGGGGCAGCTTGAATACTTGCATGATAGCTATTATTGTAGGAGAACTCGACTAGAGGCAAGTGTTTGTCCCAACTTCCTCCTAGATCTATTACACACGTGCGCAACATATCTTCCACGTTTGTATAGTACGTTCATTTTGTCCATCTGTCTACGGGTGGTATGCCGTAATGCTGAAAGCTCTTCCAAGAGTGAGAAGTATACCTGGTGTCTCTATTGGACACAATGGATACTGGCACGCTGTGTAAGGATACAATCTCATCCACATACAATTTTGCCAGCTTATCCGAACTGTAAGTTTCCTTAATGGGCAAAAAGTGTGCCGACTTAGTCAACCTATCCACGATGACCCATATCGCGTCATTTCCATGGTTTGTTCTTGGTAACTTGGTGATGAAATCCATCGTTACACATTCCCATTTCCACGTGGGAATTTCCAACGGTTGTAGTAGTCCTGACGGTTTCTGATGCTCGGCTTTAACTTGCGAACACGTCAGACATTTAGCTACATAAGTAGCTATAGATTTCTTTAAACCTGACCACCAATAATCGGGCCTTAAATCCTTATACATTTTATCACTACCCAGGTGAATTGAGTATTTAGAACTATGTGCTTCTTGGAGAATTAAATCTCTAAGTCCTCCAAATACTGGGATCTAAATTCGTCCACAAAATCTAAGGATTCCATCACTTCCTGACATGAGTTGTTCCACAACTTTACCCAACCCTTCACTTGGAAGATTTGCCTCTAACAAGGCTTGTTTTTGCGCATCTAAAATCTTTTCATTTAAGTTGTTCTTTATTTCCATTCTTTTGGAGTTAACCCGAATGGGTTTAACCCTTTCCTTGCGACTTAAGGCATCGGCAACCACATTTGCCTTGCCTGGGTGATAACGGATCTCACAATCATAATCGTTAAGCGTTTCCATCCATCGTCGTTGTCGCATGTTCAAATCTTTCTGGTTGAATAAATGTTGGAGATTTTTGTGATCAGTGTATATAATACACTTTGTCCCGTACAGTTAGTGTCTCCATAACTTGAGCTTAAACACCACGGCACCTAACTCCAAATCGTGCGTGGTGTAGTTTCTTTTGTGTACCTTCAATTGCCTTGACGCATAGGCGATTACCTTCCCTTGCTGCATAAGTACACACCCCATGCCGGTGTGTGATGCGTCGCAATAGACTACAAAATCCTCTATACCTTCGGGTAAGGTTAATACAGGAGCATTGCTTAGTTTCTGCTTCAATACATCAAAGGCTTCCTGCTGTTTTGGACCCCACACAAATTTTACATCGTTGCGAGTCAGCGTAGTTAGTGGGGTAGCTATTCTGGAAAAATTCTCAATAAATCTCCTGTAGTAACCTGCTAATCCCAGAAAGCTACGAATCTCTGATGGAGTCTTGGGAGCTTGCCAGTTCATTACTGCCTCGACCTTGGCAGGTTCGACTTGAATTCTACGCTCACTTACAACATGACCCAAAAACTGCACTTCACGCAACCAGAATTCACACTTTGAAAACTTTGCGTAGAGCTTCTCTTGTCTTAATAATTCCAGGATACACTTCAAATGTTTCTCGTGGTCAGCCTGACTACGAGAATAGATAAGTATGTCGTCTATGAAGACAATGACAAACTTATCCAAGTACGGTTTGCAAACCCTATTCATTAAATCCATAAATGTCGCAGGTGCATTCATGAGCCCGAAAGGCATTACTAAGAACTCGTAATGTCCATATCTTGTTCTGAACGCTGTCTTCGGAACATCTTCTGTACGAACCTTGAGTTTATGATATCCAGATCTCAAATCAATCTTTGAAAAGTAGCTCGCTCCATGAAGTTGATCAAATAAATCATCGATCCTGGGTAACGGGTAGCGTTCCTTGATAGTTAACTTATTCAGTTCATGGTAATCGATGCACATCCGCATCGATCCATCCTTCTTCTTTACAAACAAGATTGTTGCTCCCCAAGGTGAGGAACTGGGTTGAATAAAACCCTTTTCTAGTAGATCTAGCTGGGTTCGTAATTTCTTATTTTCTGTAGGTGCCAATCGGTATGGAGCTTTTGCAACAGGAGCGGCTCCCGGTATGATATCGATTCTAAACTCTAACGGTCTGTCTGGAGGCAGACCAAGCAAGTCTTCAGGGAAAACATCTATAAATTCAGTGATAACGGGCAGGTCTTCAATCTTTTGCTTTGGCTCGTCAATGGTCACTTGTTCCATAAAAATTACACAACCTTTCTTCAAACACTTCGATGCTTTGAGTAACGATGCTTTTTCCGACAACCCATAATACCGGTCTCCTTGTATAGCGAGCGTATCTCCATTTGGGGTTTTGATCTCGATGAGTTTCTTGTTACAGGATATATGGGCTTGGTTACTAGACAACCAATACATACCAAGAACTACATCGAATCATGCCAATTTCATTGGCAGAAGTGAAACAGGAATGGAATGATTCTTGATGAATATGGAGCATCCATCTAGAATCGTAGAAGCGGTCTCAATCGTTCCATCAGCGAGTTCTACATCATAGGTTACGTCTAGAGTTCTTATATGCAAGTTTAATAAGGCACTAAACTTATGATCTACAAAAGATTTGTCGGCTCCTGAATCAAAAAGAACTCTTGCATAAACATCATTTATAAGGAACGTACCTGTTATCACATTGTCGTCATTCACGGCCAGCTTAGCTTTCATCTGGAAAGCACGAGCCTTTCCTTTATTTGACCCATCGTCCTTAACAACGTCATCTTTCTTATACTTAGGGCAGTTGGGTTTGATGTTCCCCTTCTCACCACAATTGTAACAAGTGGCTTCCTTCAAATGTTTACAATCAAGGGCCTTGTGCCCTGACTTCTTGCAAATCTCGCAAGGATTGTCTTGAGATTCATTACGACATGCACCAAAGTGTCGTTTGTTACACCTTCTGCACCTAGGCCTATTGTCAGACCCATGGTGATTCTTATTCGACCCAAACTTTCTATTCTTGTTTAACCGATGAAATCGGTCGTCTTCTCTTTTTCTCTTTCCGTGTGCTTCAGACTTGATGGATCGTTGCCTCTTCAAGTCTTGAGCGAGTGTCAAAGCTAGCTCTGTTGCAGATCTAAAAGTTTCGGGCCTTGAAGCCTAGACATTCCCCTTGATCTCTGGTTCCAATCAACCAATAAAACGCGCGATGCGTTTGGGTTCAGGGGTAATTAAGTAAGGCACCAATCTCGACATGGAGTTGTAATCAGACAAATACTTCCTGGAATCTAAATTCTTCATTTGCAAACCCAAAAAATCCGTTTCAATCTTTTCCACCTAGTGAGGTGGACAGTAAGTTTCCTTTATCAGTTCAACAAATTTTTCCCAGCTCAAATTGTACAAATGAACCTTCCCAGATGATTGAATCATTGACTTCCACCATATCAGAGCATCACCCTTAAATGACTGTGCAACATACTTCACCACATCCTTTCCGCACATCCGCTAATCTCTACCACAGTTTCAATCTCGTCCAACCATCTCAGAGTTTCCACTACTCCTTTCTCTCCAGTAAAATCTCGCGACTTGCAAGACACAAAATACTTACACGAGCAACCGTCCTTTGAAAACTTAGTGTTTTTCTGATATTCCTTTCTCTCTCTCCTCACATTCGAGGAGTGTTCCGAGTATTCCTTCTTTTCCAAAGAAGGTTTTGAGTGTTGTTTGGTGGTATGCTTGGAGGAGTGCTTGGACGAGTGTTTAGAATGTCAAGCACTTGATTCTAATGGCTTATCAGCACGATCCTTTATTACCTTTTCAACTTCTGTGGCAATGAGTGCTTGAAGATCTCCTTTGGTTATAACGATGTTCTCATTTGCGTCATCATCCTTTCTTTGACTATTCACTTTGTTAGAATCCACCATCTTGCTTGATGAAACTATATTTTAATAATATAATTTAAATTAGTCATACATCCCTGATGACTTGCAACATATGGTATAGCATAATAAAGCCATACAAACTTATCAATTTTATGGGGGTGTTTAAGTATGGCACAAAGGCCTGTCACTAAGGACAAAAGAATAGCGTCAAGGGCTTGCCGCAATGTCTTAGTGTACAAAATGCCAAGATAACAAAAGAATCGCGAAGTTTCGAGGTTCGAACGTAGTTTTACTACCTCGAGACAGGGAGTTGTAGACTACAGCTGTTGTTTGTCACTAATGGACATAAATATAGCTCATAAGCATCACACTACTAATGGGTGTTAAGTAATATGATCATTATACTGATGGTTGATCAGGATCAAAATATATCATGTAGGTTTGGACGTAGTCCATTACCTAGATGCCTCGTGTGGTTCCTCAAGTCACACTTACCAGGAGGTTAATATCTTGAATATATTAATTTTTAGAATAAGCTCTTAAAAATTATTTAAATAACTAGTCCAGATCAGGCAGACTAGGGAGGTTTAGAACATAGTTCTCCACCTCTGGATAGAAGGGAAAAATCTCAACCTTAAGTATCATGGTAGAATGTTAGGACCGTCCTCCTTAAGCATAGGAACCTAGATTTGTATCTAACGTCCGATTAGGCGGAAACTAATGACGTGTTAATCGAATAACAAGAATTACTCATTTACTGTTTGTTTATTGATCAATAATGTTCAATACATTCAAGTTCCGGATCCGACAGAGCTTCGTCGTCTCTGTGCCAAAGTTGCTACTTCTTACAAATGAAAACCCAAGGCACCTATTTATAGGTTTACAAATTCGCTAGGGATGACCACAAGTTCAGGCGAACTTGTCTAGAACAAGTTCGGCCGAACTTGTTCACATCATTAGTTCCGGGCGAACTTGATCCTATTTATACATAAATACGCCTCATTTCTAACAGATTAAGCTCTAATCGCTCAGACTCGATATACAATGACGTAGGCAACAGACATATGCACTAACACACTCCCCCTTGGATGTTGCCGTAGTCATTTTTGCAATAATCATTTGACTTCAAATAAGCTCCTGAGTCTTTGTCTCTATCCTTGAATAAATTTTAACTTCTTGATCTTCAAACCTTCTCTATTTCTTGAGCTAGTCTTGATAAAAATTTTAATCACCTTGATCCCCCTTGCTGTAAGCTATTTTCTTCAAATTCCCCCTTCTTTGAGCTTTCTGATATCTTCAACGTTTTATCCTGCTCCTCCAATAACTTTTACTTCTGTTTCAAAGTTCTTAGACATTCAAATATAAGCATTTCAGATTCCAACTTTGAAATTTTGTAACATCAACATTTCAAATTTTAATCTCATTTTTCATTTTTCAAACCATATAGTTATTCAATTTCAAATTAATGACCTTGGATACTTTTTACATTTAAGACATTGGCCATTCACATGATTATCAATTATGTAATCAATCCACTTAGTTGATCAAGTCCAAGTTAATGACCTTGATTAACCAATTTTGTCTACCAAGTCCAAATTAATGACCTCGGTTCGACCCGTTGTGAACAAACCGATGTTTTTCTTCAATTTTAAAGTTTCAATTTAATGAACTTTTCAACACTTTTGATCAATTTGATTTTTCACATATGTCATTAAGATTTTCACCATTATAGCACCTTACCAGACTTCGAAGAACCGTTCTCCATCATTGGCTTGTAGAAGCTAATGAAGAAACAAAATCTTTTTGAATTTTTTTAAAAAGTTTATACTAAAACACACTGAAAGTCTTTTTGATTTAAATCAGTAAAACAAATAGAGAAAGTAAACTATTTACAGAACAAGTAAACTATGTAAACATTTTACAGACATATTTTTGTGAATTCGTATCTAAGGATCATATCATTGATTGAGACATATCACCAGTACCGTTGACCTTTTGATGACTTTTAAGTTTTAAACTCGTTTACCTAGATTGTCGATATGTTTGTCCATTTAAACTTCGACACATTTCTCAATTGTTCCAAGATATGTTAGATATGAATTATGAAACTTGACTTAACTATGGTTCCCACCTCTTGAATATACTCCTGTATCAAGATTCCATAGATTTCATCTTACAGGTGAGTATAGCGTAACTTATATCTGTATTTGGGTTATGCAAGACCTTGAGAGCTCAGGTTAGTACCACCGTACAGACAAAGAGATGAAGGCTCGACTTTAAGGTGTGTTCCAATTAAGGAATCTTTTTAGCACTGCAAATGATTATATCTTTTGATACTTTTCAATTTTGCATGCAGTTTAGGGATTTTTAGCAAAAGCATTATAGAAGTTATAGACTATTGCTTTCGCAAAATCAAAAGAACATGTATAATACCCTAGATATCAACTATCTATAAAGACCTCGTATCTCAGAATTAGGCAATCTCTCAAACGAAATTTCAGAGTACTAAGTCTATATATCCGAGAGATGTTAATCCATAAGATTAAACAATTGTAAAATTTAGTTTATATCTCAGAAATAATTTACTGAACGTGTAAAGCCTATCGACACATCCACAATAAGACTTGTTTATCACTTTTAAACTTTACAATTCTTTAGCATACTGTGATAGTCCACTGATGTACTATCATTTCCTTTTTGACACTAATTCTTTTTGTCTTTTTCAATTTTTTTTTTTACTTTTTGAAATTTTCAAATGTTTTTCAATTTTCAAATTTTTCATATGTTTTTGATTTTTTTTTCAAATATTTTTCTTACTCCCCCTAAAATCAATTTTAGATTTTTAGTAAATTCTATTCTAAAAAGAATAACAAACCAATGAGGATCACGAGAACTCGTCGTCCGATCCTTTTTTTTAACATCCACATCTGTACCTATTCAACAAATAAACCATTAAACTCATTAACATGGTTTTGATATAAAATCAGTTTTGTTCAACGATGTGGATTTTCACAATTTGTTCTTGACAATTTTTCTTTTCATGTACTCCCCCTCAAAATGACAAAGATATGACATTTTCGGAATAAGTTAAGTGACATGAAGCTCTGCTATCCTGATTTAACTTTGTTAATGTAGACCTTTAAAGCCCTTGCACATGAAAGTAACTACTTGAATAGTGAAACCCAAATCTTTTTGGTTTTGGGTTGAACTTGATAAAGATTATCGTAATCACTATCAAAATCATCATAGTAATCAAAACTGTCAACAAACATTTCATCCATTGTCAATTTTGAAGACTTTTCAACCTTTCCTTTCTTTGTTTATTTTGAAAATTTTGACTTTGAAAGATCATTTTTGATTTCTGATTCATTTGATTTGATATTTTTAGTTTTATCAGAAACCGACTTTTCACTGTTAGATGATGAAAATTCTTTCTTCACAACCCAGGATTGTGATTTATTTTTTGCCTTTTTGATATAGAATGTAGAATCTATGTTTTCTTTTGATTTTGAAGTTTCACCCTTTTCAAATGTTGACTTCTCAAACTTTGTTTCATCTTTAGGTTTTACTTCGAATTCAGATTCTTTGATTCCATTTAACATTTTAATTGATTTCACAATCTCTTGTTGTTTTTGTTTTTATCTTTTGACATTGTTTTTCTTCGCGGATATACATGCTTAGACTTCAGACACTTTCGAGCAATGTGACCAACTTTATTGCATTTGAAGCAAGTCCGAGTATTATGAACATGTCTACTAGTGGATTTTACTCCACTTGCAGACTTAGCCATGTCCTGAAGTTCTTTCTCTTTCTTAAATTCATCATTAGATTGCTTACCAATCAAACCTTCTTCCTGAACCGTGTTCATCCCATACACAAACTTCATGTTCTTACCTTTGTATTCGTGGATGGTGACATTCGATTCTTTTTCGGCTCATCTTCATTTTCCTCCGAACCCAAACCTGCTTTCCTGTTCTTAGGAAAATTACCACCATTCTTTCGGTAGTTGTTAAAGTTCCTTTTGGGTTTCGAGTAAAATCTTTTCTCATTTTTCTCAAGATCATCTGACAAAACTTCTACAAGTTTGAACAATTTGAATTGATCTTCTTTCACGTTTCGAATCGGAAAGCTATCATTGAAATATAATCTATTAGATTCCTTAACCTTGTACATGATGACGTTAGGATCATCACTTAGATCATTTTCAGATGAAGTATCGTCATCTTCGAATTGTGATTCCGAGTTGTTCGAACTTGAGTTGGTGCTTTCAGAGATGCCGTTGTCAGAATCATTTCCTAAGACATTCTTTACCACATTTTTCACAACCGCTTCACTGTCATTGTTTGTTTTCGCATAGACTACGTCAATGTTCTCAGGCAATTGATCTTTGGTTTCAGATAAAAGCGTTATGTTTATTGCCTTTTCAATACCCTCCTCTTTCTTGCGGCAGTAACTCGCAAGTAATGGCGGTGGAACATTTTCGTACTCTTTACGCTTTTGACCTTTTGGTTTATCATCATTTTCCTCCGATTTAATCGTAGGAAGAATGTGATCAATGACATATGCGTTTGTGGTGTAACTTTTTAACAATTGCCTTACCCTCTCAGTTTCAATCTTCATATCTTGAAGCTCTCTTCTTGTCTCATCAATTGTGTCAATGTACATGTTAATTGCTTTTTGTTTTTCAATGACAGTAGCACTAACATTGTAACATTAGCACTTAATTCTAGATTAGCTTTTTCAACACTACAATAAGTACCTTTCATTTTTTCATACGCTTCTTTCATTGTTCTGTAATCATAGCAAAAATTTTCACTATGCACAGTTATTTCGCTTATGATTTTAGACTTTTTAGCACATTGTTCAAAAGGATTTGCGCACTTGGCAAGGTTTTTCAACCTCCACAACTTTCACAATTAACTTTTCATCTATTCTTACCTCAGCACTTACCTTTTCAGCCTCTGATTTCATTGCATTTTTCCTTTGTTCTTCAAGATAAATATCTCCTCTTCCTCTCTTTGTTGCATGTATTGCTCTAGAATTGCGTTCTCCACAGCTTCATTCTCAGCAGACATATCTTGCTCTTCCATGATTTTAGCCATAAGAGCAACTCCAGTCTTCTTGTTAATGTATTTGTTCCAATCAAAACCTTCATTATCACTTGAAGCAATCGTGGCTTTTTCTGTGGTGTTGGATGATTGATCTTGAACTTCGATTTTTCTTGGAAGTGGCTTGTATTGCAGTGCTTTCTTGTAATAATCATTGCCTCCAAAAGGACTTTGATTGCCACTTACTTCTTGATTCGGACACTCACGTTTGAAATGCCCTTTTTTCGACACTTGAAGCAAGTAACTTTTGTCTTGTCAAAGCCCAGTTTATTGCTTGAATTACCAATATCTCTGCCTGTTAACGCTACAAACTTGGTAACTCTTTTGATGATCGAAGCTAGACTCCACTTAATGTCCATCAGCTCTAGCTCTTCTTCATCCACCTGATCGTAATCCTCAGCAGTCATTTCAGGATTTCCGATCTTCCCAGCAACTAAGCATTCGTAAGATTCTAGAACCGTAGCAAGAAGTGCTATGTGTTGTTTAGCCACTTTCTCCGGTAAAACATTCTTCAAGTTGACGACAATGTTGCATTGAGACACATTCGGATCAGAACTGGATTGGTTTGACTGATACGACTGATTATTATGACTTTGAAACGAAGAATTTGAACCCATGCTTGAATATCCAGTGTTTGAAGAACTTTGATTCTGTGACGAATAATTCGTGGAATTCATATTAGCACTCAATGCTGTTTGAATTTTCGGACACTGAATCGGAGTATCTTGAACACCTCCTTTGTAATATACACCGACATCCTGAACAACGTTAACATTCTTTGATTTTGCAATCTTTAACAGATCCATTTCGTGTCCTTCTAATTTGTCGATGAAAGATGACAACTTTAAATGCATCCAAGCCGGATTGTTCTTTAGAACCATCAGGTAAGTTGACTATTCTCTACGGTTGGCATAACGGGTCAACTCGATCTGTTAAGACACGAACACGATAAGACACGAACCCAAAACATGTAAACACGAACACGACACGAAATCTTATTGTGTCATATTTTCAAAACACGAACACGAACCTGTTAATAAACAGGTTACACGAAACGACCAGTTAAGACACGAAAAAAATTATGAACGTATCGTACGACCTGTTTAAGACATGAACACGACCTGTTAAGACACGGACATGACCTGTTTAAGACACGAAAACGACCGAATTACGGAAGCTGTGAACCGAATTGGGAACGGTGGTGTTTGTGAGAGAGATTTAAAAATTAGGGTTTGGATTGTGGAAAAAACCCACGTGTGTTTGTGTATAATTCATCCTAGGTCCCACGAGGACCCCCCACTTATAATATTCTTTAATTTTTAATTATTAACATGTACTTAACGGGTCTTAACAGGTTAGCGGGTTTTAACCTGTTTAGACACGAAACCTGTTAAGGTCTTACCATGTCGACCTGTTTTAGACACGAAACCTGTTAAGGTCAAACACGAAACATGATAACTTCGTGTAGGTTCATGTCGTGTTATCGTGTTCGTGTCAGAATTGCCAGCCCTACTATTCTCCCTCAGGAAGCGCATCAGCCAACTTTTCTATCTGTTCTTCTGTAGTTCTCTTGATGTCGTGCCTTCGGATCTGGACCATTAGATGACATTATCTGTCAATCTTCTGTTTCATCGTCTCTCCTTTGATCATCGTGAAGATTTCAAATTCTTTCTTAATTAATGCCTTTTTGCTTTTTATCATCTCATCGCTTCCTTTGAATTTGTCACAAAGAGCTTGCCACAATCTTGTGATGTTTCACATTCTGGTAACAATATCAAAATATCTTCCATCACAGACTGTTGAATAAGACTAATCATTTTCTTTTCGGCCACATACGCCTCTTTATCAGCAGGTGAAAACTTGATCAAAGGTAGATCTTGTTCGCGTTCATCCTTCGACCACTTGTACCCATTCTCTACAGCAACCAAGCTGTGGAACTAATTAGCTTGTACCCAGTTTACAAACTTCTCTTTCCATCCTTCAAACTCGTCCATACTCATAAGCTTCGGTGGTTTGGTAGTAGTACCCATCTCGTTATCGAGATTCATCTGATTAACCGTTGACGTTGAAGCTTGAGCTACTCCAGCAGCAAACGCGTTATGAAAATCTTCCATCTTGAAAAACAGACGAATTTTACCTGAAAACACACATTCACAAACTTCGAAAAATTATCAGTATACTGACAAGTTCGGGCGAACTTGCAGTTGGTAAGAAATCAGATTGATCTTAACACAAGTTCGGGCAAACTTATGTTTTTGAAAAATCATATTTTGAAGTTACACAAGTTCGGGCGAACTTGTGTTTGATTTTTGAAAATTTCTCACAGAATAAGTTCGGGCGAACTTATGTTTGTTTTTCAAGAGAATCGCTAAGTTCGGGCGAACTTATAATAGAAATTCAATAAACTTAATCAAGTTCGGGCGAAGTTGATGTAAGTTTAGTTGAAAATTGATGTAAGTTCGAGCGAACTTCTCAAAAACACTTGAAATAACAGTCAAGTTCGGGCGAACTTGATTAAAAATCAGCGAATTTTAATCAAGTTCGGTCGAACTTGATGTTAAGTTCGGCCAAAGCTTGTTTGCAAAACATGATTTTTTTAACTTTTTGATATAATTCGTTTGAATTTGATGTCCAAACTCTCAGGGGTTTATCACAAGTGTATTTAACATGACATATTCAAAAATTAGCAACTTTTGTCCATGAATTCTTCAAATATGTGAAAATTATAAGAAAAATGGTAGAATGAGGTAGAATTAGAGTGATTCTTGTGATCAATTCAGCAAATCTTGGTATCCAGGCTCTGATACCACTTGTTAGGACCGTCCTCCTTAAGCATAGGAACCTAGATTTGTATCTAACGTCCGATTAGGCGGAAACTAATGACGTGTTAATCGAATAACAAGAATTACTCATTTAATGTTTGTTTATTGATCAATAATGTTCAATACATTCAAGTTGCGGATCCGATAGAGCTTCGCCGTCTCTGTGCCAAAGTTGCTACTTCTTACAAATGAAAACCCAAGGCACCTATTTATAGGTTTACAAGTTCGCTAGGGATGACCACAAGTTCGGGTGAACTTGTCTAGAACAAGTTCGGCCGAACTTGTTCACATCATTAGTTCCGGGCGAACTTGATCCTATTTATACATAAATACGCATCGTTTCTAACAGATTAAGCTCTAATCGCTCAGACTCGATATACAATGACGTAGGCAACAGAAATATGTACTAACATAGAAAACCATATAACTACTGTTTTGCCATTTTATGTGACCTAATCACTTGGTGGGCGTAAATCACCAAGAGGATCTTTTGAAAATATTTCGCAGATCATAAATTTCAAATTAAAATCGAAACGATCGCTTGAACAACTTGGTGGAAGGAAATACATAATCAAAATTCCAAAATTTCATTAATAATAATAGTGCGATACAATAGTGTAATAGGACTTCTAATAAAGGAAAGATTGTCCTCGCAGGGACTATACTTGAAATAATTAAAATGTCCACGCAGGGACTAAATAAGACTTGTCCACGCAGGGACTTAATTTAAAATAACAAAATACGAAGATAGTTATGAATCTAATCCTTTTTCCCTCTTAGCTTCTTTACTAGCTTTTTCGACAGCTTGTTGTTCTTCTTATTTTCTTGGCTGTCTGTTCCTGAAGTTCCTTGACCTTTTCTATTGCTTCAGTAAGAACTTCCATGGTTGGCGATGGCTGCTGCGGTTGCTTTGAGGTTGGGGTTAAGGTGGTGCAACCGGATGTTGATACCCATAATAGGGATATCCGCCTGGTTGACAGGGATATGGGTTAAGATAGTGAGCATTCATGGTCATTTCTAGATACGGGTCATGAAGAGGTACATTTTGACTGTGGCTATGCTCAGGCCAGGTAGAAGGCTCAAATATGTTGTACCCAGATGGGTTTGAATAAGAAGGGATAGGGTTATCAAAACCTGATGGTGGTAGTGGTGGTAGTGGTGACGGCTCACTTATAGGAAATGGAGGCTGAGGCTCAGGCTCAACAGTTAGTTGTGGTTGGTTCTCCATAAAAGGTGAAGTATGCAAGTGTCCACCCATTTGTGGGTCCTCGGGAATAATAGGGTAAGGGTTAGGTGAGAGTGACCCTACTCTCGGTCCTAGGCGCACTGACATGCACGCCCCATGTCTTCTTGGAGGTGGAGGTGGTAGTGGCCTCTCTACCGGTGGTTCTTGTGGTGGAGTGTGGTAGGATGGAGTATCATGAACTGAAGGAGTATTGTAGAAAACGTATTGTCCCCACCTTTCCTCGTAGCTATCAGTGTAATGATGTGGGGTTCCAGTGTATGAATTAGACCGCTGGATATGTAAATGGGTGACCCATTGATCCTGTTGCTGGCATTTCAGGTTCTGAATCTTCTTCCATTGGTTCCGAAGAATCTTCTGGAGGAGTTACCGAAGTGAACGAAGTTGAATATCGGTGTTATAGTGTCCTTGAGAGGAATGAGAGTGGTGGCTAAGGTAAGAGTTGTTAGAGTGTTGGGGTTGCTGGGTGTGGTGTGATTCAGAAGGTGGTGAGTATTCATGAGGTATGTTGGGGTAAGGTTCCCATGGTGACAAAGAGTCGTCCGATCCTTCTTAGGGGTTGTATACGGGTGCGTTAGAAGGCCCTTGCTTTGAGGATCCACTCCTCATCAATCCCTTTCCTTTTGCTCCTCTTGAAAACTTAGGCGGCATTTCCTGCTCCAAAAACAAGTCAAAACACAAAACAAGGAAAAAATAATATCAAAATAAGGTAATGAGTAATCCTAGGTCATAGACTAGACCTGAGAGTCTAAGGAATGTGTTACTGTGTCGTTTGAGATCAAGCACTAAAGAATAGTGTTGAATTCCCTCAAACGTTGGCTCTGATACCAACCTGTCACACCCCGATTTCCACGTGTATTTCGGTGGGCCCGGTAGGGAGTATCGTGACGTGTAGTTGATATCATCATAACCAATTACAACGCAGAGCAACACAGCGGAAGGCTTGGAGTAAAATATAAACTATTACAAACCATAAAGCGTCCAGAGTTCGAAACATAAATATATACAGACAAGGTTTGTAATAAGATCCACAGGCGGATCAGATAACATATAAAATGAATACAGACTCTACAGGCTCAACTCTAAGGTCCCAACTCCTTAATGTCAACGCCCCGCAGCTTTCGACCTATTGCGTACTTGTACCTGTATTTTAATCTTTGAAAATACTTCAGTTCACACTGGTAAATACTGTCAACTGACTCATTTTGAAAACCTTTTCGAAAATGATTTTAGGTGCATTAGCAATTTTTGTAAATAACTTGGGACAATACAAATGACCTTGTATACACATTTACATGCCAGGCTTTTACATATGGGGCCCGGTACAGAAACCGAGACATGATCGACTGACACACCACTCTGAACTTTCACAAAGAAAGCAGTTAGCAACTGCCCAGTGTATGCCTACACGCCATGCTTTAGTCGTGGTCACTAACACTTTAGTGAGCCAAGGATATCCCGGACACGATCAAGCCCACCCCCAGTGTTTGAGTTTCCGACAAAACAGATCAAAACCGGGTTATGCAATTTTAGTTAATTATCACAACTGGATAAAACATAATTACCATACCCGACCAAGCGGTAATAATTTACCGTATCCCAAGCCCGTATAGGGAAAATAAGTTAAGAGTATTTACCTGAAGTTAAGTCTTCGTGAAGTCCAAAATCAGCCGTAGATCAAAGCAAGTACAGGTACAATTTACCGAAAGGTGTTTAGTCTGGAGTGATGGTAATTATTAACCAATATTAGAATGCTAACGGGTCTTTAGTTAAATCCTAGACCTGAACCTGTTAGTCTTACGCTAAAATAATACGGTATGATACGCTAGATTAAGCGGTGACCGGAATAGAATTTAGTTGGACCTGACAAGTATATATACTTGTCTAATATGGGTAAACCAACAACATTCTGGATTTTGATAGAGAAATGACAAAGTTAAACCCGTTTCGGTTATTTTACGTAAACTAGTTACGCATGGTTATTCGTAAGCGTATGAGCGAACTCGGGTAACTGAGAGAGTCATATACAAGTTCCATATGAATATATGTTTAAAATATGTTATAAAATCAGTAGCTTTGCAAAAGATAGTCCCGAGGCATATTTAAAACCAAATTATGGCTTACAAGGGCATTTTGGTCATTTTAGCGTTTATAAAAGATGTTTAAAATGAATCTGATGTCAAGGTTGTTAGTATTCTGTAAAAATACTTATTTAATGATGTTAGAACAGTAGGATATCAAATATATATGTGTTTGACGGTTTTGAAATAATCTATGTCCCGTAAGGGCATTTTAGTAATTTCACACATAACTTTGAAGCCAAAATTGGGATTCCGAGTTCGGGACTTGCACATACTGTTAAGATGTTGAAAATAAATTTATAAATCAGTATGTAACAAGTCTTAGCTCATAGTTATGGTTTTAAACCGTACTATGCGCCGAAAAGGCGTAAAAGTCGATAAATGCCATCGTATTCGATTGTTTAAGATAAACTGAGGTTAGGACCTGTTTTATATACCAAAAATATGTCATTTAACTTATTACATCATTAGGTTTAAGTTTTGGTTACAAAAAGATTGATTTAAGTCATTTTTCTTAAAAAAAGTAATTTGGTCATTTCTTCGCATTTAACGAATCTTAGACCTTCACTCAAGTCATAATTTCAATAAACATCCCAATATGTCCTACTTATCATATTTTATCAGTAAACATTTCATTTTGATCAATAAACCATATTTTATCTTTCTAAAATGCCAAAAGGAGTATTATAGTGATTTAAATGCCATAAACGTATCTTTTGCGAAAACTTAGATTATAATCAGATTCTTGACATCAACATAATCAAATTATGTTTACAAATCAGTTTATGTTATATATTTACATGCATGGGTGTTTAAAATCATGATTTGCACAAAAAGGACCTTTTTGCAAAGTTTATGTAATTTTAGCGGAACTTGTATGTAAACTCAGATTTCTAATTAATTGAGTAACGAACTTTAGGAGGTCATCCTATACTTAAATATGGTCTTAAAGTGATCAAAAGTCAGTAGCCAAAATGGCTAAACCGGGTCAGAAGCGAAAGTCAATGAAAAGTCAAATATTGCGACTTTCGGTTGCGAACCGATGCTAGACCAAGATTATGACGAGCCGAATCAGTTGGTATATGTTCTAATACTTATTCTTAGGTTATAAGTGCATCAAAACATATTTTATAACATTTGGATCATTAGTTATGAATTTTTACAAATCTGGACAGTTTGACTTTTGTTGACTTTTAGTTTGACTCGTCAATTGGTCATGAATCCGTGGTAATCTGGAGATGCCCTCTTGAGGGATTAACATCTCCATCGTTACAATCGCATAGCAACTTCCTTTACGATCAATGACTAGAATATCACGGATTTAGATCAAAGTCAAGGCGTATTTACGTCAAGACTTTAATCTTAGCTTAGAATCATAATAAATGAACTTAGCACGAAATGGAACACTTACATAGGGTCCAAGGAGTACTAAGAACAGAAGAGAATGCCTGAGAATGGCCAGAAGCTCCTCTAGGATAATCTTGACGAATTAAAGTTGCATGAAGGTTGTTGCAACTCACCAAGAAGTCATCTTAAAAGCTATGGAGGATTCCAGGAGGATTGCTAGGTGTTGGAGGAAGTAAACATGTGTCCTTGGTCGTGTCAAGCATGCAAGAAAAGGTGGCAAGGCGACAAGAGGTGACAGAACTTTATTGGACATAAAAACACGAGGTACACGAGGATTGCCAGGTGTTGGAGGAAGTAAACAAGTGTCCTTATCGTTTCAATGACTTCGGTACCTCCCAATTCACCACACGGTACACGAGGATTACCGGGACACGTGTCAGAACTTTATTGGACGTAAAAACACGAGGTGTTACATCCCCACCCCTTTAAAATAAATCTCGACCTCAAGATTTTAATTAAACAAGTATGGGTATTTATGCCGCATAACGGACTCAACCTCCCATTTTAAACGAGGTGTACATTTTACAATCCGCCTGTGGATCTTATTATAAGCCTTTTATATTATTATTTTGAACTTCGAACATTATCGGTTTGAATATTATTTTAAATCCAAAGACTTCCGCTGTGTTGCTCTGTGTTGTTTGGCTATGATGTTATCAATCTTACGTCAGAATACTCCCTACCGGGATCTACATGGAAAACGGGGTGTGACACAAAAGGTGTTATTCGAGAGTTGTTCCGGGTAAGAATATAGCTTGGAAGTGCAAGGAATGTGAAAGAACAAAGTCCAGGGTCTTCCGAGTCATTTGATGAAAGATGGAACATTTAAGAAGGAGCAAGTGGAAAACACTCCATAGCTGACGCTGGGGAGACCGTAGCTTACGCCCAGGTCTGGCGAACAATATCATCAGCAGCTTGATACCGTAGCTTACGGTATATACCATAGGTTAAGATAGGCGATCAGAAAACAAACAAAATTTTTACACCGTAACTTACGGTGCTATACCGTAGGTTATGGTGGGAGGCCGGGAATTTGTGTGGGGCTTGTGCCTTGGATGTATAAAAGGAATTCTTGAAACCCTAATCAGATACACACTTCTTGGGACGAAGATTAGCATCTAGTAGCAACAAGTTAGGAGCTTTTCACCTAGAACCATCATAATTTCTATAAAACCAAAGATCAAGATCATGAATTCAACCGTCTCTCAAGCTTGTTAAGATCAATCAACCGAGATGAGTAGCTAGTTCCTTAGTGGTTTCTTCCAGGTGGAGAGTTCGTGTAAATGAACCAATTTTATGTGTTTGAACTTGTAATTGAACTTGGTAATCTAACCTTTCGATGCTTTTTACCATTTGATTTGATCGATTAACTTGTAAACGATTGGTTTTACTTAAATTCTTGATCCTAATTCATTTGATTCCCGAGATTTCTAGCAATTGTGTTACATTTGACAGGGGTTAGGCTTAGTAATTCCAACTGATTATTCTTATGATAACCTTTCACTGTGTTGCAATTGAAGTAAGTAGTATTAGGGTAATCACAGTCTGTTAATCAAAACTACACAATCATGTCTATGTGATTGTAATCAATCAAACACGTAATTGAAATTTACTCAAATCTAAAATCCAGAGAAACCATTGTTTTCTCATATTATTTACAAACTCATTTTCTTTGAAATTTTTTGTTTAATCCAAACATTCAAACCAACAGATTTAACATTTTCGCATTAGTTTTTGATACTTAATTCATAACGCTTTCCACCATACTCCTCTGGATTGATACCCTGCTTACCGTAGCTATTAGGTTAATTAGGTTTTTGCATGACACTCACGACAGTCATCAAAATTGTGCCGTTGCTGGGGTGTCGTGCACAAAGTGATTGTTTTAACTGTTTTTAGGGAAAATAGTTAATAATCCAAAAAATAGTGTTTATTTAAGTTTCATTCAAAATTACACGTGGTTTCTCGTTTGTGTTTGTGTAGGTGATTATGTACGTGTATTCATCATACCAGGAAATCTGGAAAGTCTTCACCGCTAGTGTTTGATCCGGAAATCGTGAGGATAGTTTGGAAAACCCGAGTTTGCATCGAGAAAACAAGATAGTGCATTCACCAACACCAACTCTCAAACCAATGGAGAGCTCAGGAAACCTAGATACGTAAACCGCAACACCGCTTCCACAAACCCAATTCTCACCACCACCTACTCAACCTTCACCTAATACTTCCATACCATCTGAACCGTCACCACAATCCAACCAACCCACCACCAGTCAAGTTCCACCAATGCCACCACCACCGTTTCCCAATCTAGACAACCTTCCACCATTCCCTAACCGGTCGTTATCTTCTCAATACCCCTCATTCACCCAAGCATCTACTGCTCAGTACTCCTTGCCATATGTGAGGATATTTCAAGATGAGAACCCTATTCCACCAACCAAATTCGACCCATTAACTCATCAACCATATCTACCATATCAAATCAACCTTCATATTACAAACCATCTTTCCAACAGTAGTTCTCTTCAACAGAACCTCAATGTTTGATCAAGGGGATGGTTCGGG
The DNA here is from genome assembly GCA_947069175.1 of Scalesia atractyloides. Lineage (NCBI taxonomy): Eukaryota > Viridiplantae > Streptophyta > Magnoliopsida > Asterales > Asteraceae > Scalesia > Scalesia atractyloides. Next base: position 63,837,498 of record CAMTDV010000019.1, read on the forward strand.
AGAGTTTGGAGATGAAGACGATGAGTATGAGGGTTACAGGGGCAATCAAGGTAGTAGGCAGGTGGTGAATATGAGATGTTTTGAAAGGTACAACACGGGATATGGGTTTTTAGAAAGAGAGAACCAAGATGTATCGGGGTATCAAAAATTCATTCATCAACCCAATCCAATTAACAAGCAGCCGGTTCAGACAAGACCAGTAAACATCCCAATACCACCATCGGTTCAGCGAATACCAATGCAACAACCACCGACTCAACAAAGGCCACTTCCGTGAAACTTGGTTCCACAGGTCAACCACCCCGAAGGCATTCTTAAAAGATACGATCAGGGACCAGTACGGGGAATTGAAAGCCACTTTAAACAAGCCATCACTAACAACCCTTCACCGATAGTAATACCTTAACTATGATGTAGGTCATTTGAAGCAAGAACACAGTCTATTCAAAGCTTTCCCAAGTATCATGGTTTGGCCACAGAAGAACCATATTTACACATCGCGCATATGATGCTCGATGCAACACCATTGGGGGTTAAGGCTTTACACCCGATGATGTGAAATTGATACTATTCCAATTTACATTAGAAGACAAGGCACAATAGTGGTTTCATTCATTGCCTTTGGCTTCTATCTTCACATGCCGAATATGCAAAAATTATTTCTGGATGAGTTTTACACTCCGCAGAGGACCAGCGATGCTCGGAGGGATATAAGAATTTTCAACAACAGTCGGGTGAGTAATTTCATGACACGTTCAACCATTTTAAGATGTTGTTGAAGAATTTCCCACACCATGGAGTGAAAATGTGGGAATTATTTAACGCGTTTCATGAGGGATTAACACTAGAGGATGCACAAGACCTTAGCTTGGTATCAAATGGTACCTTTGGTACAAATTATGAGCATGTGGATTGGGATTATTTGGAGAAAATGGCAATTACTTCAAAGAGAAAGGCTCAATCATCGTGAAGAGGCCGACATTTAGTGGTAAGGGCGGTAGAGAATACACCTGAGGTCGGGGGACAGTGACCAATGTGTGGACATTGTGGAGATTTGGGCCATATTGCATATCGGTGCACCTATTATTGTTGGAGGGTGTAATGATGTGAACTTTGTGCAAGGGAGTGGTTATAGTGGTGGGAACTTTGGTATGAACTCTAATACCTACCATCTGGGGCTTAGGAATCATCCAAGCTTTGCCTATGGGAACGCAAATAATCAGCTCAAACCAGTATTTAAAGGTAATAATCAATTTGGTGGGCAAAGGAACTTCGGCAAATCCCATCACCAAAATAATAATCAGGAGGATCATCTGGATTCTTTGGTACTGGTGGGGTAATGAGATGATGGAGATGCTAAAGGCAATGCAGAAGGAGATGCAAAGGCGGAATCAATTGGAAGATGCAAGGGCCCAAAAGATGAAATTCATGATAAGGCCATCCAATTGTTGACCACGCAGATGGGACAGTTAGCTAGTGAGGTAGCTAGTCTTAAGCAGTATAACGACAAGTTGCCTGGTGACACGCAAATCAATCCCAAGAATGAAAAGAACATACCAAGCAGCGGGGTAAGTGTCGTTCCCCAGAATAAATGCTATGATAATTGTTTAACTGGTTCCCATGTGATTGTAGGATTACGTGAGGAAAATGAAGAAGGAAGTGGAGGAGATCCAGGCGAGCCAGTCATCTCGATCCGAGTTGGGAAATTCAAGATCCACAGAGTGCTGTTGGATTATGGAGCGGGGATGAGTGTCCTTCCTGGTAGCATGTATGACCAGTACGAATTTGGTCCTCTACATGCATTTGATAACATGGCAATGTTTGCATACGCGAGTTGGAAACAACCCCGTGGGGGTTGTGAAAGATGTGGTGATCCAACTGGTCGAATTCTATTACTCGGTGGACTTTATGGTTTTGGATTACACGCCATTGAGGACTTACGAGCAACCGCAATTAGTGTTGGGCCAGCCATTCCTACATACAGCAAATGCCCAAATCGATTGTAGGCAGAGCTTGGTCACTATGAGTTACGAGGATCGTAAGTTGTATTTTTAATGTTTTTACAAAATCCATTACTTACGATGTTATGGATGAGTTAGGCTATACGGTTGCTACTAATGAATCTGTTTCACGTGTAAGCAAGAACATTAGAGAGGAAAATGATATTAAGTGTTACAGGTCTAAGTTGAAGAATAATGGAGATCAAGTGAAAAGGGCGAATGCGAGAAGGACGGTAGAAGAAGGAAAACCACCAACTATGGGCATGAATAGAGTTGTGAAGCTAAAGTTTACCCCAACTGGCGTGAAGCTGCGAACCCCCCAAGCAACTGGATGGAATTATATGTAATAAAGTGGGGAGGCAAGCAGTCATCTGAACCTCCTTTAGACTATCAGGTACGGTCTGGTTGAAGGCCTTTAAACTTAGCGCTCTCGGGAGGTAGCCCGAGGATGTAGAGTATTGTATTTTTCGTTTGTTTTGGTGTGTGTGTGCATGTGTCTTGCAGGTTACTACATTTGAATCTCTACCACTGCAAATGCTCAAGTGTGGGAATGTTTGTCAACATCCCCATTGAGATATGATCAGAACCCTTGAGATGATTAGGTTCCTATTAGATCGCAGCAGCTGCACTACCATCGACAACCACTGATTTACTGATCAGGTCCCGGTGTCTTTCTATATTGTGTTTTATTTTTATTTTTGCATTTGGTGGTGTGAAATTTTGTGTTTGGGAGTGGTTATTTATGTGTTGGTTGGTTGGGTTATTGGTTGTTCATGGGTTGAGATTTGGTGGTACACGGGTTAGGTTAATAAAAAGCACCATACATTGGGGGCAATGTATCTCAAGTGTGGGGACGTGGTAACCCGAGGGAGATTAGTGGTTGAAAATACTTGAATGATTGAAAAAGTAAAAATTTTGAAAAATATGAATACTTTTGTCTTAAGTATGCAGTACTACATGAAAACTAAAAATTTCAATCGCCAAAGGGTTCCTAGCTAATCTAGATCCCTAGTCATGGTTGTCCCTTTAAGTTTCATGAGAGTATATCTGACAGGTGATTTTTAGAAGGATTGAAAAGAGACACCTAACTAGGGGTAACAAGATTTAGGAATTACACATGCTACATGTCGGTAACCCTTATTCCTCCTGTTTTGTGAGATGTTTTAGCCTACTAGATTTGGTAGTTTGAATTGCAATAAATGTTCATTTGTTGAGTGTAGGCTGTATGTTGCTCTGTTTTAGAACTTGTGTGATTTGATACATGCTGAGATTGTGGATTTAACGTATGCACATAGATGATAAAGGCATTAGGATCTCTTCATTGTTTATCTTTTGATTTTTTATCCACCTTAGTAAACCATTTTGAGCCTTATACCTTCCGTTGTTACACCCATTTGACCCGTTTTGATTACTAAGCGTGAATGACAATTCATGTGTGTAGATATTTGAAAAAAAAATGAAAAAAGAAGAGAAAAGAAAGAAAAAGAAAGATGTTAGTATTATATTCCAAAGTGTTAGTAGTTCAGTGTGAATAAAGATTTTCATGGTTTGGTTTATCTTTCTCCTTTAGCCATAGAAAAGAAAATAAAAAAGCCAAAATTCCTTACCTTTACCTTAACCCAAACCCAAAAGTCCTTTTGGTATTTGCTATGTTATTTGATACAGTGGAGGTGTGATTGCTATACAAGCTTATGAGTACAGAGTTTCATACTGGTTTTGAGTGACATACCTACAAGCACATTACACGCTAGTCCAGGTATAACTAAGAGGAGTGTCTATTGTTAGGGGGGTGTTGGCATTTGTGTAGTATCCTAAGCATGTTAGTTTTAGTTAGACAAGTCTTAAATTGTTTTGAATGTGTATCACTTACTTGTCAGATTGTCAACCTCGATTGTGTTAGTCTATTGGATGGGTATGAGTTAGGACCTTAAATTGTTAAATCGGTAAGGGATTTAAGGTGATTTGTTAATAAGGTGAGTAATGTTTGTGACGGTTGCTTGAGGACAAGTTAGGTTAAGTGTGGAAATCTGAGGGAGAGGGTGAAACTCGAGTTTTAAAATGTTTATTTTATGAGTTTTGTTTCGTTTTATGTGATTATATGCTTTGAATGTAATAACTACAATAGATTGTGGTTTTGCAGGTTAATCGCTTAGTTCGATGAAGTTAAAGTGGTTACAGATGAAGTGGAACATCCAAAGATGATAAACATAGCAAAGGGTATTATTCGGGAGTTGTTTCGGGTCAGAATAGAGCTTGGATGTGCAAGGAATGTGAAAGAACAAAGTCTAGGGGCTTCCTGGTCATTTGATGAAAGATGGAAGATTGAAGAAGGAGCAACTGGAAAACCCGACGTAGCTTACGGTAGGGAGACCGTAGCTTATGCCTAGGTCTGGCTGGTAACAATATAATTAGCAGCTTGATACCGTAGCTTACGATATATACCATAGGTTACGGTAGGCGACCAGAAAACAAACAGAATGTTTACACCGTAACTTACGGTGTTATACCGTAAGTTAGGTGGGAGGCTGGAAATTTGCGTGGGACTTGTGCCTTGGATGTATAAGGAATTCTTGAAACCCTAATCAGATACACACTTATTGGGACGAAAATTGGCATATAGTAGCAACAAGTTGGGAGCTTTTCACCTAGAACCATCATAATTCCTATAAAACCAAAGATCAAGATCATGAATTCAACCGTTTCTCAAGCTTGTGGAGATCAATCAACCTAGATGAGCGGCTAATTCATTAGTGGTTTCCTCCGGGTGGAGGATTCGTGTAAGTGAATCGATTTTATTTGTTTGAACTTGTAATTAAACTTGGGAATCTAAGCATTCGATGCTTTTTACCATTTGATTTGATCGATTGACTTGTAAACGATTGGTTTTACTTTAATTCTTGATCCTAATTCATTCAGTTCCCGAGATTTCTAGTAATTGAGATACATTTGGCCGGGGTTATGGTTAGTAATTCCAATTGATTATTTTTTATGATAACCTTTCATTATGTTGCAATTAAAGTAAGTAGTCTTAGGGTAATCACAATCAGTTAATCAAAATTAGGCAATCATGTCTATGTGATTGTAAACAATAAAACACGTAATTGAAGTTTACTTTGAAACTAAAATCCGGAGGAACCATTGTTTTCTCATACTGTGTACAAACTCGTTTTCTTAGAAATTCTTAGTTTAATCCAAACAATCAAACCAACAGATTTTACATCTTCGCATTAGTTTTTTAAACTGAACTCATAACGCTTTCCACCATACTCTTCTGGATTAATACCCTGTGTTGGTGCACTAATGTCTATTGCCTACGTCTAAGATGAGTCTGTTGAATAGCTAGGGCTCGTAACTGTCAAATGTTTATGTTTTATATTTTGGTTAAGATTTTTGCACGAAAATTCAGGGGATTTTCGTACGAAAATACCCTTGATCTCGAGTCACTTAGGTGCAAAGTTGTTTCCCTATAAATAGGTGACTTGGGGTCTTTGTCCAACATGCTGTTTTTGGAGACCAGAGGCGAAGCCCTGCTCATTCGGGTATGTAATCTGTTCAAGTTGATTAATATAAGACTCAGACGTGTTAAACAATATCCTTATACTTGTCGATTGTTTGTTCACTCGGTTAACAATGAATTCCGCCTTTCTTAGCTGAGCAAACACACCGGGAGTTCAGGAGTTGGGTCCGATCCTACACTCACAAGTGGTATCAGAGCCTTGAGGTCTGATTTGAGAACAAACAACCAAGTTTCAGGTGGATTCAACTGTCAAAGGTCAAGATTCATCCATTGAAGAACTCTACTTCTACTCTTTCTTGAAACTTCATCTAGATCTAAGGGAATTGACGGACAAACTGGACTAGGTTTTTAGTATGATGTGTTAAAATCGATACTAAACAAATCACTAGAACATACAGACCTAAAATCCATCAAAATCATGCTTGAAATTGCTGAAAACATGAAATTTTGAACAAGGATTCTGAACAGATTAAAATTTTCGTATGAACATTGTTCATTTCGTACGAAAATTGTTCATTTCGTACGAAAATTAAGTTTTAAAAACTTTAAAGTTTCAAGTGTCAGGATTTAAAATTTCGTATGAAAATTTTCGTATGAATTCAGTTAGTATACGAAAACTAATTTTCGTACGAAAATACACTTCAACTTTTCGTACAAAAGTTGTGATCATTCTATGTTCTTGTTACTCAGTTTGCGTCAGGCTAACCAGAATTAATTTGTTTTTTCTGTTAAAAGTGTTTTTAAGATGTCCGGTGAGGAAAATTTTCACAACGCATTTGCCACGCAAGCGGTCATTACTTCTGCAGCAGCTCAGAATATGATTCTCGAAAATGAAATGGGAACCACTACAAAGCCTCCGAAACTCATGAACATAGAAGATTATGAAAGTTGGAGCGAAAGGTTCAAGAACTGGGTTCAGGAAAATCATTTTGATTGCTGGTTTGCGATCGAGCGTAAATATCAAGCACCGCTCAATGAACTTGGTCTTGAAAAGACCTTGGCTCGTTTCCGACGCAGAACAAGATAAATATGTCAATGAGAAGAAGATGATGAATCTTCTACAACAAGCCATAAAGGAAGATATCTTGATTCTCTTGCAATATGACGATGATGCACAGTCATTGTGGCTTGCTCTACGATTAAGAGCACAAGGTAGTACGCAACTGAGAAAGGGAAAGAAAGTGTTGTTAAACAAAGAATTTGAAGTTTTCAATCTCATTCAAGGCGAAACCATGAAACAACTCACAGAAAGATATTGCCACCTGTTAGTTCAAATTAAAAGAATGGTAATTGTTAAGACAAATGAATAGTTAGTCGATAAATTAGCAGATTTGCTCCCTGAAGGAGAATGGGCCACTTATCTAACCATCCTAAAGAATGGAGCAGAGTATGATAGTCTTAGTTTGCCAAGATTTATCGAGAAATTAGAAGGGCATGAATTAGAAATGCAGAAGACGACAAAAAGCAAAAGGTCAAACTCGCATCAGGATGTGAGTCTGTAATACAAAGGAAATCTAAATTCACCTGCTCAGAGCTCAAAGATTCAAACAGCTTTCAGTGCAAGTTCTAATGCAAGTCCATCTTCCAATCAGTCAAGCGGATTTAAGTCGTTTGCTTCCTTCAATCCAAAGAATCACCAAGGGCAACAATTATCTCAAAGCTCAAATCAACCACAAAACAACCAACAAAATCAATCCAATCCCAACCAGTGAATCTTACAGTGTAATATTGCACTAAAACCTCCAGAATGCTCAAGACTTTAATGTGCAAACCGCGAAGCAACATATGGTATTACTTGCAGCAGTTCTGGAATCCTATGAGAGTTTGGTAGCTGGGAAAATAGGGAATCCGAAGATGACAAAAGAAGATTACGATCAGATTGATCCAGAAGAAATGGAGTTGATTGATATAATGTGGTGTATGGAATCGGTTGTCCGTAGAGCTCAACGCTTCATGGAAATCACAGGGAGAGATGATTTAAGAGGTCTTGATGCAAAAGTAGGGTTTGATAAATCCAAAGTTACATGTTTCAAATGTCAAGCAAAAGGACACTTCAAACGTGAATGTCCAAATCACGAAGTCAAAGGAAATCATAATCCATTTAGGGATGATTATTTCAAGAAAGTAATATACCATCGACCACAGCCTGAGAAAAGAATGGTGCAAATAGAAGATGGATCTTCAAACACCAAGCGCTTGTTGCCACACAAGAAGATGAAGGGTTCAACTGGAACAACTTCATCAAAAAGAAAGAAAGTCTTGCCCTTGTAGCTGAAATCATGAATGAACCTGAATCATCAGAAGAAGTCTCAGAAGAAGAAATGGAAGAAGTTCTTGCAGACTATTTCAGATCATCAGCAGAAGAAGAAGAAGAATGTCTGAAAGGTACTCCTAATCCTTGTTTATTTGATAGAATTCTTAAAACTTTTGCATGTAGCTTTGATTCAAGTCACAAAGAAGAAAGAAGTTTTGAAACAAAATCAAATTGTGTAGAAGTTATCGATGTTACCAAGCCTGTAACGATGGAGAACCTAACTGACATTGCCAACAAAGCTTTTATGGCTAACACAAAAGAGGTAGTCAGTGTAGGAGAGCAGGTAGAAAAAGGTTGAAATAGTAATTGAAACAAGTCAAGCTCAAATTGTCGAAATGGTCATTTCATGCTTAAAATGTAACAAAGCATGCGAAGAATGTGCTGAAAAGAAAAAGCTTTTAACGAACTTAAAACTTACAATGATAAGTTATCATATGATTATAATACAGTAAAAGAAGCATATGATAAACTCAGCAAGACCATTCAACTGTATGAGATGACAAAACACTTTCCATTCTCAAAGCAACTAGGATGGACAAACACATGTCAATTAACAATCACATTAACATGATTGCTGAGCTGAAAAGTGAACTGGAGAAAACAAAAATCAAAGCTGAAAGGGTTAACAAGTTGTTAATCAGTTATTCTACCAGTATGTTGTCATTGATCACATTCTTCCAAAAAATGATAACAACAGAGAAGGTAAGAAGAATGAAAATAACCAAAAAAAAGTTACGATCATGTTCCACCACCCATGTGGAATAGCTATGCTAAGAAACAACTAGATGGGGCGGAAAAGGCGATGAACTTAAAATTGCTCACTGAAAAGAGTAATGAGCTGCCTGAGGATATTGATGTAACTTATTTAAAAGCTGAAAAGGATTGTGAATCCGATGTGGTAACCAAAGTGGTTGAAAATGTTTTCGAAAATGAGTCTGACAACATAGTTTATGAGAGTGATGAGTCAAACAATGAGAAGTCCGAGTCTAGTTCACTTTCTGGAAGTGAGAAAAGTATTCATGAAAATTTTAGCTCAGCATTAGATAATCGTTTAAATGATGATCCTAATGTAGTAATTTACAAACTGAAAGGATCAGATAAAGTATATAGTGATGAAGATTTCCCAGTCCAGAATGTTAACTAAGACCGTGTTGATAAATTCTTTTAACTCGTTGAAGTCAACACATCTGATCTTGAAAGAAAGTTGTTAGTTTTTATTCCAAACCAAAGAGGTCTAACAAATGTGTTCATCCAAGAGGAGGAAATTATCCTGAGAATAAAAGGGATGGGTTAGGGTTTTAAAAGAAAAAACTAACAACAAGTCTCGAAAACAAATTTCACCAAGAAAGTTGAGTTTGTTTTTGGAACAAGCATTGTTGATGAAAAAGAAATCATTTACAAACAAACCAACGGTGAGTTTAAGAAAGAAAAGGAGCTCCGTGAACAAGCTTTGGAACACATTGTGGGAAACGATAGTAGAACATGCTACAGATGTAACAAAGTTGGGCATATTGCACGACAATGTTCTCAAAATCATCCAAACCCTGTTCATGGACAAAGGAGGTTCACAGTAGATGAAAAGAAAAAGGGTCCAGAGTTTGTGCCCACAAAGATTTTGAAAAGAAATTATGATCCTAATCTTAATGAGAAACCAACAGTTAAAATCTTTTCAAACTATGAAGTTGGTGAAACATCAAAGAAAAATGATAAGAAGGAATCAATCTTTACATAAAAAGGGCATTTTTAAGGCACAAACCTGGGTAGCCAAAGCAAAAACATCATCTGTGATCACAAAATCAACCAATGTCCCAGTCAACCCAAAAGATAAGAAAAATCAAAGACTGGACAGTGGGTTGAAACTAAGAAAGAAATCAAAATTGTTAATGTTCCAAAGTTCGACATTGCCATCCCACCCAAGACCGAAAGGGCTTGGGTCTCTCTTTTTAAGTAATAGGTTTCTCATGTGTGCAGGGGCTTCCGAGGTCTATCATATCAAAGTGGATTATGGACAGTCAAGCTTCAAGGCACATGACGGGGATGTTAGCTTTGTTGTACAATGTAAAAGCTATCAGGGGAGGTTATGTTGGGTTTGTTGGAATACAAGGCTGCAGAATCGTGGGAGAAGGTGTTCTTACAAACGGAGTGGTATCATTCGACAAAGTGAATTATATTGCTGAGCTTGAGAACAATTTATTGAGCATTTCACAGATTTATGATAAGAAGTTCACAACTCATTTCACCGACAAAGAATGTCTTATTCTTAAACCGGGTTTCATAATTCCCAAGGAGTGGATCCTCATGCGCGCTCCACGTGAAAACGATTTATATGTCCTATGCATGAGCGTTGCATCCACTACATCAAAAGAAGGTCAGTGTTTCGTGTCTAAAGCCACTGAAAAGGCATCAACTTTATAGCACAGGAAAATGGCTCACATTCACCTGAGGAAGATGAACTTTTTGGTGCACAACGATTTGGTGGAAGGAGTGAATCTCAAAAGTTTTCATTTATCAGATGATTGTCTTAGTTGCAAAAGGGGAAACAGCATAAGAAATCACACCCAAGAAAGCTACTTAACTCTATCTATCAAGCTTCCACTGGAAAGGCTACACATGGATCTCTTCGGACCAATTAATGTAAAGAGTATTACTGGAGATCTATACTGCCTAGTCATGATAGATGACTATTCATGGTTCTCATGGGTTTTCTTTCAAGAGGGCAAGAATGAAACTTTTGAAAATCTGACGATCTTTTTCTGAAAGATAGAAAACCTTTACCATTTGCCAATCAAGAGAGTCAGAAGTGATAATGGTACTGAGTTTAAGAACAAAAAAATGCTCGAATTCTGCAACACTAAGGGTGTTCATCATGAGTTCAGTGCCCTCTATACTCCACAACAAAATGGAGTAGTTGAACAAAAGAATAGAACGTTAATTGAAACTGCACGCACAATGCTTGTTGATTCGAAACTGCCTATTAGCTTTTGGAGCGAAGCTGTTGCCTCTACATGTTACACCCTTAACTGTGTAAATGACTGTCAAGCCACATAAAAGACATGCTTGGAACTTCTTAACCAACGGAAACCTAATCTAAAGTTCTTGGAACCATTTGGATCACCATGTACTGTATTGGACCCAGAAGGTAAATTTGGAGCAAGATCTTTGGAAGGATTCTTCGTAGGGTATGCAAGTCTGCAAAAGAGAGTTTATCTTCCAAGCATGAATCAGGTTATCATTGCTCAACATGTTGATTGCCAGAGATACACAACGCCTATGCAAAAACCTGGAGATCCTTGGTTGTTCAATTACGAAGGGTTGTGGAATTCGTTTGACCTACCTGAAGAACCATCAGAGGAAGATCTTCTCTTGTTATTTCAACAAAATCAGATATCTAACCAAGAGCAAGTTGCACGACTTTTGGTGATTTCTCAACCAGTCACAAATTCCTTTGAAGCTGGTTCGAGCAACACTCAGATAGAACCTATAGTCGCACTAGTTCAGAATATTGCAGAACCATCTTCCGTTCAGCCAGTGAATGCAAATCCTGAAAGAGCTCCTACCTTTGATGATGGGGGATCCAGTTCCGATGAAGGAACAGAAGAAATTACAAGTTATCTAAACACTCAAGCAGCTGAAACCAGTGGAAGAAATGAGGCTAGTTCTTTAGAACAAGTTGCTGATCAGAATATCACGAATTTGGAAAGCATAGTAAATGTTCCAGGCGAAGTAATGACGAGATCAGTCTCCTACCATCCGTCAGATAACATCATTGGTGAACTACAAGCTGGAGTGAAAACGCGAAATCAGATCAATAAAGATCTAAGTTTTTTAAATTAAAGTTGATCCACTCCAAACTAGATTTTCTAATAGTTGTTTTTGTTTCTCAGGTTGAACCAGGTAACTACAGAGATGCTCTTAAAGATGAAAGTTGGGTGGAAGCAATGCAAGAAAAATTGTTGCAATTCCAGAAACTTGGAGTCTGGGAACTTGTTGACCTACTACCAAAACAGAAAAAGATAAATACTCGGTGGGTTTTTAAGTGCAAAAGAGATGATAGAGGAGTATTTGTGCCCAACAAAGCTTGGCTCGTAGTCCAAGGTTTTCATGAGCAAGAAGGGATAGACTACGACGATGTTTGTGCCCCTGTCGCTCGTCTTGAAGCTATCCGCATTTTCCAGGCATTCGCCTCATGGAAAGGTTTTAAAGTGTACCGGTTAGATGTAAAGCCTACTTTCTTGTACGGTAAGGTAAAAGAGGAGGTGTACGTCGGCCAACCACCAAGGTTTGTCGATCTGATACACAAGGATAAGGTCTACCTACTGAACAAAGCGCTCACAGGCCCCGAGAGCCTAGTACGAGACACTTTCTAAACATCTTCTGGCTAACCGCTTCACCAGAGGAACAGTAGACAGTAACCTTTCTAACAAGGAAGTAGATGGACATCTGATAATTGTGCAAATCTATGTGGACGATATCATCTTTGGGTCGACAAATGAACAGCTATGTAAGGACTTTGAGAAAGTCATGAAAGAGAAATTTGAAATGAGTGCTATGGGAGAGATGAAATTCTTTTTGGAGCTTCAGGTTGAGCAACTACCAAACGGTATTTTCCTTCACCAGACGAAGTATGTTCATGACGTGTTGGAGAGATTTGACATGACAGGAATGAAACCCGCATCTACCCCTCTAGCCACAAACCACGGCATTTGTCCCGACGAACATGGAGAAAGAGTCGATGAAACATTATACCGTGTAACATTTGTAAAAATCGGGTTTTCAAAACCCGCTCCGTTTTGTAATCGAATATCAAGTTATAAAAGTTATGTCGAATATTTATGATTATTTTGATTTAAAACAATACATAATTAATAAATAAACTAAACTTAAAAAAATTATATTTGATGAAAAGTTAAAATAAAATAAATAAAAAAATTATAATGCTGCCGGGACTCGAACCCGGGTCAGCCAAGACACCCTTCAACAACTTAACACTCACTCCCAAGACCACTCCGCCACATCGTGTTTTCTGCTAACTCTAGGAACACAAATGAAATTTATACACAAACCCAGTTAAAACCGATTGCGCTATCTGAGAAACGGTAATCGGCAAACCAATCGTCAATTCGTTGTTTATTTCACACATTCAGTTTATAACCGATGCACGACAGTTTCTAATCAAATTGGAATTGATTAAACTTAAAGACTCATCATTTTCGGTTTTTAAAACCGGAAAATCATCAAGTCCAGAATAACACAAGCTTCAGACCTCTCTCGCGACTCAGAGATATCATACCAATACTCCATTTCATTTTCGTCGCATTTTCAGACCATCAGAACGCCTAAAACAGCTCGCCGGAATTTTCTGCAAAAGTCGCCGGAAAACCGTATTCAACTCAAACCCGTAAAATACTTCTACTTTACGGTTTCAATCAATTGTTAGAACCTTACTAACATTAACCCATCACTCATAATCAACCACAGACGACATTGCTGGACTTTCTGTTTTCGCCAGAAAACTTCTGGAATTGTCGGAAACTCGTTGATTACCGGTATGCTCATTCCAACGTACTGATAATCAATACTCATTAGTTCAATTTCACATCTAATCCCTTAAACCTGTTAATTGATTTTCACAGCCGAAGGTTCCAAAAACAGAGCTGACAAGTTTCGCCGGATTCCCTGAAGAGGACGATCTGTTCGGTATCTTCTTTCCCCAAACTTTTCGGTTCAATGCATTCAAACTGGACATCATGTTCATTAACTAAATTAATCGCGTATCGGTTGTTTGATTGATGTCTGCATTCGTAATGAAGAAGACGAGTTCAGTGATGACATAAGGTTAATTAAAATCGGAATTATAAACGGTTTAGACACACAGTCCAGCGGTGGACTGTGTGCAAACAAAAACCATACACGTCCCGAGTTCGATCCCTGCTCCACGCACACCTTGTGTAATAAAATGTCTTTTTGATCAAAAACTAAACCGGGTTAACTCAGATAGTTGTTAAGTATAATAAAAACCGAGATAATAACCGGGTTAGACACACAGTCCAGCGGTGGACTGTGTGCAACACTAAGTCCTACGTCGCGCGTTCGAAACCCGTCCCTTGCACCGGTCCGTTGAATTAAAATGTTTTTGAAATTAAATAGAATTTCGGATTAACTGAATAAGTGTATAAGTATAAATAAAAACAAGATTATTTCGGGTTAGACACGTAGCTCAGTTGGTAGAGCTGCGTGCACGCGTACGGGAGGTCGCCGGTTCGAGCCTCACCCGGCGCAGACTAATACGCTGACCGACCGGTCAACGGTCAACGCTAAATAAACAATTTTTTTATATTTTTAATTATTTAATTTAATTTAAAAATCAATTTAAAATACTTAAAAATAACATTTTTAAAGATAGAAAATAGCCATAAACTCACAAAAATTCATCTAAAAATTTCATTAAAATCCTTAATAAAATCCACCCATTTAATATATTTTTCCATTATTATTTAGGTTAGTATTCCTCGTTGATCCGCTCATCTAATTCGTGCGCATCTCACCATCTCCAATCCAACGCACCCAATGTGAGTGAATCTTACAAATTCCCCGTTTTAATCACGTTTTGGGGTGTATCATGTGTCTTTGTATATATATATTATTACTAAACCATTGTGCATACATCATATCATGAACTTGTGTATTCAGTTTGTTGCTGTTAAGTAGTTATTATTGGATGCAATTTATTATTCAGTACTTGCAATTTCATAGGCCGCCGCTCCCCATTACATTATGAGGGTTGAGCATGTTCCCCATTTTATTATGCGGTTGAACCTGGCGTGCCCACATACGATCGGCTCCGTTTGATTGAGCCTTGATCGCACAGACATTTTCATTTTCAGTACATGCAATACGATCGGCTCCGTTTGATTGAGCTTTGATCGCACAGTTTCATTTATGTTATTTACAGTATGATGTTGGTATGTTCATGTATGCTGTCATGTGTTATTGTATGTTATAGTTATCACTGCTATTTGCCATTGCTTGATTATTTACAATTGCTCATCTATGATTATGCACAAATTTTCATTGATAAACTAACAATCAATTTATTAATAAATGTTTATCTAATAAGGTTCACTCGCCAACTTATGTTGACCCAAAAACTCCCATTTTACACATGATACAGGTGAACCAGTAGCAGCTAGGAACACATAGGACTTGGACTAGAAGAATAAAACGTTTTAGAGTTGGGATTGTTATGTTTGGTTTATTTCCTTTGTATTGAATGAACATGTTTGGATATTTGAAAATGTAACTTTGACTTTATTAAATATGAAACATAATAGTAAATGTCATGAGCTTTGGTGATAACCCAATTATGCCCCGACTCTTATTCCGCTGCGGGTCGGGGTGTGACAGGTTGGTATCAGAGCCATGACTATAGGGATATAGGATAGGTTATTAGACCCTTAGAGCCTATACTATAGTCGATTAGAAACTTATAAGAATTTTGTGTGTTATATGCCAAATTTCATGATGTTTATATGTTTTATGTTAAGTGTTACATTTGATATTGTGCAAGCATGTTCATAAGTATGTATTATCATATAATGCCTATCATGAAATCGTATGCTCATAACATATCACATCCATGAAAGCACACACCACATCATGATTGTTTTTACAATGATTTTCGTGTTTTCAAATCTCATCAAAGTGAGTTCTCATGACGGGCATGTAGTAACTGGAAGGGTTCCAGTACCGGTAGTCGGAACGTCCTGTCTAGGCTGGCATTCGTATAAATCCAAAATAAAGGACCAGTTTGCCTACCTGGGGACTAACGATGAGAGTACGAAGTACCTATTAGGCCAAAACATGCTATACCATACGTCGTGTGAGCTAATCCCACTTTGAGTTGTCATTGTGTCTACACCTGGACACGTTCCGACCAAACACCTCATGAACATATTTTGTGGTTTGCATTAGGGGGATGCGAGTGTTAAATTGCCAATACTAATGTGAACCCTACCAAGCCAATAGCCATGGGGGCCCACATGACTATGTAGGTGAAGGTATGGGGGACATTTGAGGCCCAACATGAGCGAACCCAAGACATCCTATGGATGTAGTTGCATTATTGATATTAATGTTATTTTCATTTTCTTAAAGACACATGACACCTAAAAAGACACCATAAACTCACAATCTTCTCATTTTATGATCATGTAGATGTCGTGTAGACAGCAACGAAGGGGTAAAAGATCGGGAAGGTCTCAGGAACGTTTGGCCACTCAGATCGCGAAACAAATGGCCACGATATTGCCTGACATTGTGGTACAAGTACAACAAGCCCTTGCTACAAATCCTACTAACCCTCCCCAACAACAGGACCAGAACATCGACAACCCTCCTACCAACAAGTGCTCTTATAAACATTTTAAGTCCTGTGATCCTCCTAAATTTGAAGGGACCGAGGGTGTCACTGCTCTCCTACATTGGTTCGAGGAGATGGAAAACACCTTCCTAAACTGCGATTGTCCTGAGGATCGCAAGGTACGATACGCCACCGGGAGACTACTTGGAGTAGCTCTCACTTGGTGGAATACTGAGAAAGGGAAGAGGGGAACTGAAGATGCGATGGCCTTAACTTGGGAGGAGTTAAGGGAAATCATGACTAGGCGTTTCTGTCCTAGAAGTGAAATTAAGAAGTTGGAGGATGAATTTCATGCTCTAAAGCAAAAGGAGGGTGATCACTCTACCTACAACAAGAGGTTCTTGGAGTTGAACCAAATGGTTCCAAATTTATTCACTCCAACCTATCGTCTGATCGAGCATTATATTCGAGGACTTCCCTCGAAAATCCAAGATTCAGTTCTCAGCGTTTCACCAGTAACACTTGAAGCTGCTATGGAGTTAGCAACTGAACTGACCGAAAACCGAATTCGCAACGGGAAGTTCAAAGAAGAGAAGAAGAAAGCCCCTGTTGAGGGACAAACTTCAAACCACCCCATTCCTTCCTCTAAGTTTGCTAACAAGAGGAAGCGTAACACCGAAATTTTGCAGTTACCCAAACCAACACCCCTATTCCTGCTGCACCCATTACTCAAGTCACTCCTTCACCCGCACCATACAAAAGACCCTACACAGGCCCGTTACCAAAATGTAACCGTTGTCAATATCACCATTCCCCTGATCATCCATGCCAATACTGCACCGGCTGCGGTCGCACAGGACATACTGTTCAAAACTGCCGCGTGCCTCAACGAACAAACCGCCACCAACCTTTAACCCAAACCCACCAACAGTTAATGGGTCAAGCCCAACAACCCCTACCATTTCCACCCACCCAACATTTAGCCCAAACATACTACCAACCCAATTATCCTATGGGCCAACCTATGCGGGCTTGCTTCAATTGCGGAGACCCCAGCCACTTCAGAAACACTTGTCCAAGGTTGGTAAACATTATTCATGCTCAGGCCCAAGCCAACCCAGTGAATCAAGCGAACCAAGCTCCTCCACCTGCAAGAGGAAGAGCTTTCAATATTAACGCGAACCAGGCCAGAGCTGACGGCAATGTGGTCAACGGTACGTTCCTTATAAATGGTAGATATGCCTCTATGTTATTTGATACTGGTGCGGATAGAAGTTTTGTGTCATTAGAATTTGAACCTATCTTAAGAAAAAATCGGGATAAGCTCACGGAATCCATAACGGTAGAAGTTGCGGACGGGAAACCAGTTTCATTAGACTCTATTTTACGCAACTGTACACTCACCTTAAACGACCACGATTTCTCAGTCGACCTTATTCCTATGAAGCTGGGAAGTTTTGACATCATAATCGGTATGGATTGGCTCAGTCAACATCAGGCAGAAGTTGTTTGTCATGAAAAATTAATTCGTAATCCTCTTTCAAACGGTCAGACTCTTCGAATCATTGGAGAAACCTCGTCGAAAGGGCTCAGCTTAATGTCTTGTCTTCAAGCTCAAAAATATCTTCGCAAGAATTATGTCGCATTTTTAGCCCATATCATCAAAAAGGAAACCACAGAGAAGAAACTTGAAGACATTCCTGTAGTAAAAGACTTCCCACAAGTCTTTCCTGACGACATTTCAGGACTTCCTCCAATTAGAGATGTCGAATTCCGTATTGATCTTATACCTGGTGCTACACCAGTTGCAAAGTCTCCATATAGGTTAGCCCCCTCTGAAATGCAAGAGCTAGCCAGTCAATTGCAAGAGTTGACTGACAAGGGATTCATACGTCCTAGCTCATCGCCTTGGGGTGCACCTGTCCTTTTTGTAAAGAAGAAAGATGGATCTTTTCGTATGTGCATCGACTATAGAGAGCTCAACAAGTTAACCATCAAGAATCGCTATCCTTTACCTCGCATTGATGATCTTCTTGACCAACTACAAGGTGCCAGCTGCTTTTCAAAAATCGATCTTCGATCTGGCTATCATCAACTTAGAGTGCATGAAGAAGACGTCCCTAAGATTGCTTTTCGAACTCGTTATGGCCACTATGAATTCATGGTTATGCCGTTTGGATTAACCAACGCACCAGCTGTCTTCATGGACCTAATGAACAGAGTCTGCAAACCTTACCTTGATCGATTTGTTATAGTTTTCATCGACGATATTCTTATTTATTCAAAATATAAAGCTGATCATGAGCGTCATCTTCGACTCGTTCTTGCACTTCTAGAAAAGGAAAAGCTTTATGCCAAGTTCTCTAAATGTGAATTCTGGTTAAAAGAGGTGCAATTCCTCGGGCATGTAGTCAATGACAAGGGAATACATGTTGACCCTTCAAAGATCAAAGCAGTTCAAGAATGGCAAGCTCCACGTACACCAACTGAAGTAAGATCTTTTCTTGGACTAGCTGGCTATTATCGTCGGTTCATTTCAAACTTCTCTCGCATTGCTGTGCCACTCACGGCTTTAACTCATAAGGGAAAACCTTTCGTATGGGGACCCAAGCAAGAAGAAGCTTTTCAAACTCTTAAACAAAAACTTTGTGATGCACCAATCCTCACTCTTCCTGAAGGTTGTGATGATTTTGTAGTCTATTGCGACGCGTCAGGGCAAGGATTAGGCTGCGTTCTCATGCAAAGAGGAAAAGTCGTAGCTTATGCCTCGAGACAACTCAAGACGCATGAAAAGAACTACACCACTCATGACCTAGAACTTGGAGCCGTTATATTCGCTCTTAAGATATGGAGACATTATCTCTATGGTACTAAGTGTGAAATATACACTGACCACAAGAGTCTTCAACATATCTTCAATCAAAAAGAGTTAAATATGAGGCAACGAAGATGGGTCGAACTTCTGAATAATTACGACTGTGAAATTAGATACCACCCTGGTAAAGCAAATGTGGTGGCTGATGCACTTAGTCGAACGGGTTATGCGAACTCCATTCATCTTCTATGTTCGCAAATTATAACCGACATTAAAGATCAAATTCGAGAAGCCCAACACGTTTCAATAACAGAAGAAGATGTACGAAAGGAGATGTCCTGTGGAGCCGAGCTAAAACTTGAAACTAAATCAGACGGTATTCTGTATTACCTAGAACGTATCTGGATTCCTAACCACAACAATCTTCGTGAAACTCTTATGAATGAAGCTCACAAAACGCGATATTCTATACATCCAGGAGCCGATAAGATGTATCAAGATCTACGATACACCTATTGGTGGCCTGGAATGAAGAAGGATATTGCCGTTTTTGTTTCCAAGTGTCTCACATGTTCCAAGGTGAAGGCTGAACACAAAAGACCCTCAGGACTTCTAGTCCAACCAGAAATACCTGTATGGAAGTGGGAAAATATAACCATGGATTTCATTACCGGGTTACCTCGCACTTCTGGTGGGTATGACACAATATGGGTAATTATAGACCGACTTACAAAATCAGCTCACTTTATTCCTATCCGCGAAGATTTCAAAAACGAAAAGCTTGCACGTATTTATATCAACGAAATCGTAAGCCGACATGGGGTACCGTTAAGTATTATTTCTGATCGTGATGGTCGTTTCACCTCACGAACATGGCAAGCAGTACAATCCGCTATGGGCACACAATTAGATCTCAGTACCGCCTATCATCCTCAAACTGATGGACAGTCTGAGCGCACCATTCAAACTCTTGAAGATATGCTTAGAGCATGTGTCATACACTTCAAGGGAAATTGGGACGCCCACCTACCATTAGTTGAATTTTCGTACAACAACAGCTATCATTCGAGCATCGGCATGGCACCTTTTGAAGCCTTATATGGTCGAAAGTGCCGATCTCCTGTATGTTGGCACGAAATTGGGGAAGCACAAATTACTGGTCCAGAATTGATCCAAGAAACCACAGACAAGATTCATCAAATTCGAAACAATCTTCTAGAAGCTCAAAGTCGTCAAAAGAGTTATGCAGATAAACGACGGAAGCCCTTAGAGTTTAACATTGGTGATCATGTGCTTTTAAAAGTATCACCGTGGAAGGGAGTAGTTCGTTTTGGTCAAAAGGGGAAGCTAGCACCTCGTTACGTAGGACCTTTCAAGATACTCGAAAGAGTAGGTCTGTAGCATACAAGCTTGACTTACCAGAAGAACTCAACAGGATTCATCCCACATTCCACGTGTCGAACTTGAAGAAGTGCCTCGCTGATGGGAATCTCCATATTCCGCTGGAAGATATTTAGATTGATGAATCTATGCATTTTATTGAAAGACCAGTGGAGATCATGGACTACGGGGAGAAGCGTCTTTGACGAAGTCGCATTCCAATTGTTAGGGTACGCTGGGAGTCGAAACGGGGACCTGAGTTTACTTGGGAACGTGAAGACTCAATGCGTGAAAAATACCCGCATCTTTTTCCTACTACTTCAACTACTTAAATTTCGGGACGAAATTCCTAAAAGTAGGGGATACTGTAACATTTGTAAAAATCGGGTTTTCAAAACCCGCTCCGTTTTGTAATCGAATATCAAGTTATAAAAGTTATGTCGAATATTTATGATTATTTTGATTTAAAACAATACATAATTAATAAATAAACTAAGCTATAAAAATTATATTTGATGAAAAGTTAAAATAAAGTAAATAAAAAAATTATAACGCTGCCGGGACTCGAACCCGGGTCAGCCAAGACACCCTTCAACAACATAACACTCACTCCCAAGACCACTCCGCCACATCGTGTTTTCTGCTAACTCTAGGAACACAAATGAAATTTATACACAAACCTAGTTAAAACCGATTGCGCTATCTGAGAAACGGTAATCGGCAAACCAATCGTCAATTCGTTGTTTATTTCACACATTCAGTTTATAACCGATGCACGACGGTTTCTAATCAAATTGGAATTGATTAAACTTAAAGACTCATCATTGTCGGTTTTTAAAACCGGAAAATCATCAAGTCCAGAATAACACAAGCTTCAGACCACTCTCGCAACTCAGAGATATCATACCAATACTCCATTTCATTTTCGTCGCATTTTCAGACCATCAGAACGCCTAAAATAGCTCGCCGGAA
Organism: Scalesia atractyloides; assembly: GCA_947069175.1. NCBI lineage: Eukaryota > Viridiplantae > Streptophyta > Magnoliopsida > Asterales > Asteraceae > Scalesia > Scalesia atractyloides. The sequence goes on from CAMTDV010000019.1 coordinate 63,858,855, forward strand.
TTTTCTGCAAAAGTCGCCGGAAAACCGTATTCAACTCAAACTGGTAAAATACTTCTACTTTACGGTTTCAATCAATTGTTAGAACCTTACTAACATTAACCCATCGCTCATAATCAACCACAGACGACATTGCTGGACTTTCTGTTTTCGCCATAAAACTTCTGGAATTGTCAGAAACTCGTTGATTACCGGTATGCTCATTCCAACGTACTGATAATCAATACTCATTAGTTCAATTTCACATTTAATCCCTTAAACCTGTTAATTGATTCTCACAGCCGAAGGTTCCAAAAACAGAGCCGACAAGTTTCGCCGGATTCCCTGAAGAAGACGATCTGTTCGGTATCTTCTTTCCCAAACTTTTCGGTTCAATGCATTCAAACTGGACATCATGTTCATTAACTAAATTAATCGCGTATCGGTTGTTTGATTGATGTCTGCATTCGTAATGAAGAAGACGAGTTCAGTGATGACATAAGGTTAATTAAAATCGGAATTATAAACGGGTTAGACACACAGTCCAGCGGTGGACTGTGTGCAAACAAAAACCATACACGTCCCGAGTTCGATCCCTGCTCCACGCACACCTTGTGTAATAAAATGTCTTTTTGATCAAAAACTAAACCGGGTTAACTCAGATAGTTGTTAAGTATAATAAAAACCGAGATAATAACCGGGTTAGACACACAGTCCAGCGGTGGACTGTGTGCAACACTAAGTCCTACGTCGCGCGTTCGAAACCCGTCCCTTGCACCGGTCCGTTGAATTAAAATGTTTTTGAAATTAAATAGAATTTCGGATTAACTGAATAAGTGTATAAGTATAAATAAAAACAAGATTATTTCGGGTTAGACACGTAGCTCAGTTGGTAGAGCTGCGTGCACGCGTACGGGAGGTCGCCGGTTCGAGCCTCACCCGGCGCAGACTAATACGCTGACCGACCGGTCAACGGTCAACGCTAAATAAACAAATTTTTTTATATTTTTAATTATTTAATTTAATTTAAAAATCAATTTAAAATACTTAAAAATAACATTTTTAAAGATAGAAAATAGCCATAAACTCACAAAAATTCATCTAAAAATTTCATTAAAATCCTTAATAAAATCCACCCATTTAATATATTTTTCCATTATTATTTAGGTTAGTATTCCTCGTTGATCCGCTCATCTAATTCGTGCGCATCTCACCATCTCCAATCCAACGCACCCAATGTGAGTGAATCTTACAAATTCCCCGTTTTAATCACGTTTTGGGGTGTATCATGTGTCTTTGTATATATATATTATTACTAAACCATTGTGCATACATCATATCATGAACTTGTGTATTCAGTTTGTTGCTGTTAAGTAGTTATTATTGGATGCAATTTATTATTCAGTACATGCAATTTCATAGGCCGCCGCTCCCCATTACATTATGAGCGTTGAGCATGTTCCCCATTTTATTATGCGGTTGAACCTGGCGTGCCCACATACGATCGGCTCCGTTTGATTGAGCCTTGATCGCACAGACATTTTCATTTTCAGTACATGCAATACGATCGGCTCCGTTTGATTGAGCCTTGATCGCACAGTTTCATTTATGTTATTTACAGTATGATGTTGGTATGTTCATGTATGCTGTCATGTGTTATTGTATGTTATAGTTGTGACTGCCATTGCTTGATTATTTACAATTGCTCATCTATGATTATGCACAAATTTTCATTGATAAACTAACAATTAATTTATTAATAAATGTTTATCTAATACTTGATTATTTACAATTGCTCATCTATGATTATGCACAAATTTTCATTGATAAACAACAATTAATTTATTAATAAATGTTTATCTAATAAGGTTCACTCGCCAACTTATGTTGACCCAAAAACTCCCATTTTACACATGATACAGGTGAACCAGCAGCAGCTAGGAACACATAGGACTTGGACTAGAAGAATAAAACGTTTTAGAGTTGGGATTGTTATGTTTGGTTTATTTCCTTTGTATTGAATGAACATGTTTTTGGATATTTGAAAATGTAACTTTGACTTTATTAAATATGAAACATAATAGTAAATGTCATGAGCTTTGGTGATAACCCAATTATGCCCCGACTCTTATTCCGCTGCGGGTCGGGGTGTGACATACCGCTCCATGATCGGATCCTTGATGTACCTCACAACTTCCAGACCAGATATCATGTACTTGACATGCCTTTGCGCCAGATATCAGTCAAACCCGAAGGAATCACATCTGTTAATCGTGAAAAGAATCATGCATTACCTAATAGGATGCCCAAGCACCGGCTTGTGGTATCCACGACATGACGACTTCAACCTCGCGGGTTACTCGGACTCTGATTTTGGCTGCTGCAAGCTGAATGCTAAATCTACAACGGTCGGTTGCCAGTTCTTCGGAAACCGTTTGGTAACGTGGCAATGCAGGAAAAGACCACGGTCGCTCTCTCTACTTGTGAAGCTTAATAGGTTTCAGCATCCATATGTTGATCCCAAATATTGTGGATACAACAACAGATGAGAGACTTCAGAATGCAATTTCTTGATACGCCCATATATGTAGATAACAAGGCGGCTATTGATATCACAGTCAATCATTGTCAACACTCACACACTAAATATATTGAGATTCGATACCACTTTATCCGTGATTGTCACGAGAAAAGGTTGGTACGAATTGAGAAAATCCACACCGATGACCAAAAAACAGATTTTTACACCAAAGCTTTTGACAGAGCAAGATTTCAAAATCTTTCTAAATTAAATGGTTTAAAGAAAATGACATCAGGGGATGTTTATGGGGTTGAATTTGAGGATGATGATGTCGTGATGTGATCCTCATCGGTATGTCACATGTTTTGTTTGTAAATATTTTTCCTACTTTCTTAAAAACAAAAATACAAAAAATATGTTTTTTTATTTTAGGGGGAGAAAAGGTGTGGAAAATGCAAAAAAATTGAAAATTTTGAAAAAATACAAAAACAGTAAAAAAGGTCAGGAGTTTTGTGTATAAGAGGAGATGATAGTACATCACTGAACTGTTACAGTACGCTAAGGAAATGTATCGTCTAAAAATGTCTAAATAGATCTTTCTAAGGATGTGCCAGTAGGCTTCGCACGTTCAGTAAACTGCTTTCGGATATAAACCTAAAAAGATAAATTGGTAAATCTGTGGCTTAACATCTCTCGGATATATGGACTTGGTACTCCGAAATTTTGTTAGAGAGAATGCCAGATTTTGAGATATTAGGTTTTTATATTTAGTTTATATCTGGGGTATTATACGAATAGCCTACGTCTAGGATGAGTCTGTTGAATAGCTAGGGCTCGTAACCGTCTGAATAGCTATGTCTAGGATGAGTCTATTGAATAGCCTACGTTTTTGTTTTATATTTTGGTTAAGACTTTCGCACGAAAATCCAGGGGATTTTCGTACGAAAATTTCCGTACGAAAATACCCCTGATCTCCAGTCACTTAGGTGCAAATTTGTTTCCCTATAAATAGGTGACTTGGGGTGTTTGTCCAACATGTTTTTTTTGGAGACCAGAGGCGAAGCCCTGCTCATTCGTGTCTGTAATTTGTTCAAGTTGATTAATATAAGACTCAGACGTGTTAAACAGTATCCATATACTTGTCGATCTTTCTAAGGATGTGCCAGTAGGCTTCGCACGTTTAGTAAACTGCTTTCGGGATATAAACCTAAAAAGATAACTTGTAAATCTGTGGCTTACCATCTCTCGATATATGGACTTGGTACTCTGAAATTTCGTTTGAGAGAATGCCAGATTCTGAGATACTAAGTCTTTATATTTAGTTGATATCTGGGGTATTATACGAGTTCTTCTGATTTTGCGTCAGCAATGGCCTAGAACTTGTATAATACTTTCGCATTATTCACCCCAAAGCTGCATAAAAAATGAAGAAAAATGTCATAAAAAGATACGACATTCCGCAGTACAAAATTTAAAAGGATTCCCAAGAGGAACACCAGCTAAAGTCGAGCCTTCATATCTTTCTCTGTACGGAAGTACTAACCTGAGCTCTCAAGGTTTCGCAATTCACCAATTTACAGATATTAGTTAGATATATTCACATATGAGATGAAATCTAGGGAATCTCGATGCGGGAGTACATTCTGAGGTGGGAAACACATATTAGGCCATGTTGCAAAAAATTACCTAACATATGTTGAAACAGTTGAGAAACGTGTAGAGGTTTAAGTGGACCAGTATACTGACAATCTAAAGAAAATCTGTTTAAGAACTTAAAGTTTTATTTAGAGCAACGATACTGGTAATATGTCTCAATAAACTGATATGATCCTCTAACACAAACTCGCAAAAATATGACTGTAAATATGTTTGTACATATTCCCTTAAGAGCTTTAGTTTAAAAGGAACCCAAAATTCAAAAAGATTTTCTATTCTACTTTAGTTTTTGACTGCCGTTATGGAAAGCAGATCTTCAAAGTCGAAAGCAACAGAATGCTGGAGGAAAGCTAAGAAACCATGCGCTGGGAGCTAATCTGAAAACAAAAGTCTGGTTTGAAATGTTTAAAAGTTCATTAATTTGAAGCTTAAAATCAAAAGACAAATGTCAGTGTTGGTCCAAACACGGTCAACCAAGGTCATTAACTTGGACTTGGTAGCCAAATTAGTTAAACATGGTCATTAACTTGGACTTGGTCAACTGAGTGGGTAAATAAAACTGAAAACACACGAAAAAGTTAGAGAGTTTAAAAGAGTGGAAGATTTTCTCACGAAAATATGTGCCTATATATAAGAAGAGGTGAAACAGATTTCACACGAAATCTGTCATCCTCAACTCTTGTTCTCTCTGGGCGATCTTGAGCAAAACTCTGCATCTACTCATTTTCTTACACATTTATCACATTAGGAAGGTTGATCGGCACACCTCTTATAATGGTGAAGGTATAACTTCGAAAACAAACCGTAACTCTAAGGATTTTGGACCGAATCGGACATAAAACGTTGTTCTAGGTTAAACTAGCCAGTAAAACTTAAATTGAACTTATGAAAGTTATAATCAGCTCTTTTAGACTAGATTCACCAATTCAATTTCATGAAAATCACAAGTTTTCAAATCGGTTCAAGTTTCAAGTGTTTGAAAATTATCTTGGAGAAGAGACAAATTTTCGTACGAAAATTGTCTAAAAACCAGTTCAGAAATTTTCGCACGAAATTTGGTTAAAGTGATTAAGATATGATAGAAATTTTCGCACGAAAATTGAGTTTATAATTGTCAGAAATTTTCGTATGAAAATTCTTGTTATTCTTGTGTTTGAAAATTATGTCTAATATTTGCGCGTCCCTCTGTTCTACAGGATAAGTCAGCAGTTTTTCAGGCGATGCACAACTCATGTTGCTTGTTGGATAAGGATGTGCCAGAATACACACCGTTTGCACAATATCATGAGTTTATGACACGTCTACCAATATTTCATGCACTTACAACGCAACCTGATGTATACGAGTCGCATATTGAAAGATTTTGGGATGCGGCAGAACTACAGCGGAGCCGAGGGCCATTGTGTCAGCTATAAGAATCAGAAATCAAGATATTGCAGTCACGATTACAGAAGAACTGATTCGAAAAGTTCTACAGATAGATGACGAAAATGACTACCCGATGGGATTTATAGAAAAAATGGTGAAGGGATTCTTTTTTAGAATGGGGTACAATGGCTACGTGAACTCAGCACCATATAAGATCAACAGACTCGGTCTACCCTATCGATTCCTTGCTCATTGTGTTACAAGATCTTTCAGTCACAGGAAAGGTGGATGGGACGATCTGATTGACTATCAGATGTGTATGATCGTTGCCCTTATTTTCAACAAGCCTTATAACTTCAGCAAGTTGGTTTTTTAAATAGATGGTATTGAATCTAGGAAAGGGATGATTCTGGCAGTATCCTAGATTTGTACAAATGATACTTGATCACTTGCATCCAGATCTGGAAAAGGGTGATGATGATTTGCTGGAGTTAGAGCATATGTCTCTGTCCGATCATCATAATTACAGCAATTACAGAAAAGGCGGCAAGGCACCGGCTTTCAAGCCTATTTTTGGATCATTCGTCAATAAAAACTACCAGCTCCTCCGCGTGAGAAATGGAGAAATGAAGGTAGTGGGGATGGGAAAGAAGAGTTAGAAGCAATGGAGAATTTTGAGGAGAAGCGCAGTCATTGGTTCGTAAAAGGTGATGGCCAAAAGAGTAGAGGTCACAATACTCGACAGAAGGCTCCAACCACCTCTACTACCTCAAAGCACAAGAAAGCTGCGGGAACTTCATCATCTGCCCCTAAACGTCAAAAGAAGCATCCCAATGTTGTTACAGGGTTAGTAGATGAACAAGAGCCTGAGGAAGTTCCTAGTTCTGAGCCTGTTCAAGAGGAAGCGAATGTGGAAAATGTTGAATCTATGGCTGCAAATATTGAACAACAAGCTTTTGGTTCTGTTATAGGAAGTGATGGTGATGGTGATGATGATGGATCATCTTCTGGTCCTGACTTTGAAGATGAATTGAAGAAACAAGAAGATGAGAGGAAAAGAAAAGAATTAGAGGATAAGAAGAGAAAAGAAGTTGGTGATGATGATACTAACTTCATTTCGTCTGAATATGAGGGGGAGATTACAGTAGTCAAGCCTGCTAGAAAGTCAGCAGCTAAGCGTGTGAAAAGGGTTGTGTCTAAGAAGCCAGAGTCTGTTGAAGGGAAATTGAAAATCAAGTTAAAGACTAAAGCTGCGGATCCTCCTGTTACTCCATCTACAGTAGAGATTTCTGCTCCTCTCCTCATCCGCAACTGTCTCCTCGCCCTGACTTTCCGCAGAAGCCGCCTTCTCCTCCACCACAACATACTACAGCAGATGTTCCTATTTTGTCTCCTCCACGTCCACCTATTCTCACTTCTCCTACCACTTCTCAGCCAGAGCATCAATCCACATCTCACCCTACACAAGTAAGATTTGATACAGGGTTTGATGACTTCGATTTGGATTTTGGGGATGTTCCCAGAGGAGAAGCCATTACAGTTGATAAAGTGTATGAAGGAAGGCTGGCAGAACTACAAGCTGAGATTAAGAATGCTGAGGAACGCATCAAGGTCCTTGAGTTTGACAGAGACAACATGAGGGAGATTCTGAGGATAGTGGTTGATGATAATAATAGGTTTATGCACGCATCTCAAAAAGTTTCTGCTTATGAGGAAAGAATCAAGGTGTTGGAGAATGAGAGAGAAGTTTTAAAGGCGACGCTTAAAAGTTACGAGACAGATAATGAAAGAATTATTAAGAAGATAGATGAATACGAGGACGAACGAACGTCAAACAACAGGCAAATTGAGCTAATGAAGAAGATTCTTGTTAGAACTCTTAAGATATCATTAGCAGATGAAATCAAACAGATTGAAAGAGAAGAGGCTAGGCAAAGAGTTGCAGAGAAAGAGCAAGCTTCAAAGGCTATATCCGATGCTGAAGGCAAGGGAAAGAAAAATATAGAAGGTTTATTTGTGGAAAAGCAGCCTGAGGCTGAAGCAGTTATGTCCGAGGATCCCGTGATAAAACAATCTGTGGCGGAAGCTGAATCCGTGTCAGTATGTCTTGATATGGTTGTGTACAAGCTTCCTCCTCCACAGTTTGTCATGGTAGGGTTGCCACGTGAGGTAGAGATTGATTATTCAGGGCTTCCCAAAAAGCATCGCAAGTTCATGGAGAAGAAGCGAGAAAAGAAGCACCAGGTGGATCGATAGATTGATGAAGAGGTTGACTCCTACTTTAAAGACGGATTAGAATTGGGTAGTGGTCTTAGTGGTGGGAAAGGGATGATGAGATGTTGGTGGCTCTGGGGTTCGTGTATCTGATGATGTTATTAATGAAAATCTAGACATTTCTGTGTACTTGATCGACTCTGCTAACCAACATTCTGCAGGTCTAATTCAGGGGGAGTCAAGCGATATGGATCAAGGATGAAGGTAAGCAGGAATCCTCACAGCGACTTCATCGTCGTCTGTTCCTTTTATGCCTAAACCGGGAATATTCTATCTTGAGCATGATGTCGAAGAAGGGGAGTATGTGTATAACTTCTCTAAAGCCAAATTAGCATAATTATATGGTCTAAATGAAGAATAATTTGTGTTTTGACTTTGAAGATGATTTGAACAACACAAGTGTCGAACCAAATGACTATGTTTTCCAGCCTGATCCAGATGCTAATGATTACGATCATGTTATTATCGAAGATTGGGACTGTGACGATTCTGATGACAAAGATGCTACGTATGCCAGAGAGGGTAATACGTCTTCCCAACCTTTGTAGAAATGTTTTCATCTGCGAATAAGGAATTATTGAGAAACAAGGTTGAAGAGGCAGTAAAGTCTGGATCAGTGCCTCATCAAATCCAAAGGAAAAAAATATTGAGATGAAGAAGAAATGGTTCAAAGATTTCCGGTTGAGCGTAAGTTCTTACGTCCTTTGGCTTTCTTTACCAGAATCCTGATGCTTCATTAGGAGATATTATTAGCTGGGGATGGATTGAAGAAATGGATGTGTACGCAATCAAGAGAGAGTTTGGTGTTCAGTACTTCAGGTATTTAAAAGATATAAAGACTCTGCCACATTGGGATGTAATGGAGCTGACACAATCTAAGTTATTCAACTTAAAGATCAAGTTTCATGATCTGAATTTATGGAAAGTGATCACGTATGAAGCAAAGCACAACTTTCCATGATGGAAGCCACATTAACCAAGAAAGGTGACAAAGATTGATCCAGCAACTCAAGAGAAGGATGTCATTTTGATTGTCAAGCAACCACGTGTAATGAAGAATATGCCTCTCATGAAATGGAACAAGATTTTTAAATGGTGGCATTATGATTCTAGTATAGGTGAAGCTGTTATTTGTGTTGAACCCGAGGAAGACTCTTGGAAGATCACCGAAGAATTATCAAAGTCTGTCATTGCTCACAAGCCTATCTACGGGTTATGCAGAGGGATTCGTGTTTTGGATCCTATGTGGTTGGTCAACTGTACAAAGAAAGACATTGAACGTCTATTCTATGTGAAGATCAGCTATGAAGATAAGGATGAAGCTCAAGCTCTGCAGTTCCAAAAGATTGTTAACGTGTGTTATGCTCATGATATTCACTCAGGTAAAGCTTGGAACACATCATGGAGAGATATTGAAGCAAAAGAAAAGAAGAAGAAAGATAAAAAGGAGGCAAGGATCGAAGAAAGACGAAAGCTTGCTACACGAGAAAGATTTAAGTTCGGCAACACATACAATCGACCTCATCCAACAGATCAAACTCCTATTCCTTCTGAGGAGCGTCGAAGGCCTCCTAAGCACTTTTTTCGGTTAAATCAAGTTAAAAGATTTTTTGAAGAAAATTTTGGAAGTCCATCCAAGACTGCACAACATCCAAGGGGGAGTCTGTTGGTGCACTAATGTCTATTGCCTACGTCTAGGATGATTCTGTTGAATAGCTAGGGCTCGTATGTTTATGTTTTATATTTTGGTTAAGATTTTCTCCCTGGCTCCGGTCACTTAGGTGCAAATCTGTTTCCCTATAAATAGGGGACTTGGGGTGTTTGTCAAACATGTTGTTTTTGGAGACCAGAGGCGAAGCCCTGCTCATTCTTATCTGTAATCTGTTCAAGTTGGTTAATATAAGACTCAGACGTGTCAAACAGTATCCTTATACTTATCAATTGTTTGTTCACTCGGTTAACAATGAATTTTGCCTCTGTTAGCTGAGCAAATCACACTGGGAGCTCACGAGTTGGGTCCGACCTACACTCACACCCTGCTTACCCTAGCTATTTAGGTTAATTAGGTTTTTGCATAACACTCACGACAGTCATCAATTGGTTGACCCGAGGTAGTGGGGTCGAGTGGAAAGTGGGTTTCGTCAAACCTACCATGTCGGGTGATGTAAACCAGAGAGGTGGTGGTATCCATGCACATATATCCTTTGTACTCGACATTGTACCCAATAATTATACATGGGAGACGACAAGGAGCAAGTTTATGTGGGCTATAATCACGTAGGTAGGGATACACACGACAACCGAATGTTCAAAAGGTGGTGTAGTTCGGGAAACAATTATATATAATTTCATATGGAGACAGCTGAATAAAGGGCTTTAACCCAATAGGAAGGTGAAACTTTAGAATTATTTAGCATAGTCAAACTAGTTTCAACAGTTTGACTTGACGGTGTTTGCGTTCGACCCTACCATTTTGTTAGGCAGCGTACGGGCATGACCCTCGATGGAAATTTCCATTTTTTGCAAATAAATTTATGACTTTACGACTCATTAATTCCATACCACCATCGCTTTGAAAGTTTTTTTTTAGAAAATTGATTTTTGAACAAATGGAATAAATATAGTTAAAGCATCAAAAAAATTGTGCCTGATTTTGAAGTGGATAAAACCACATGAACCGTGAGAAGTCATCCAAAAACGCCACATAATACCGAAAGTTATCATAGACGTGATTGGAGAAGGAGCCCAAAGGTCACAATGTATTATTATTATTATTATTATTATTATTATTATTAGAGTAAATCGTCAAAATCGTCCCTAAGGTTTGGGCATGTTTGTCATTTTCATCCAAAACAACTTTTTGTACCATATTGCCCTTCACTTTTGGGATTTTTTGCCATTTTCATTCAAACATCTGATTTTTTTTGCCAAAATCATCTCTGAGATTTGGGATTTTTTCCATTCTCATCTAAATTTTTGATAGAAAAAATAAAGCAAATTAGATGTTTGGATGAAAAGGACAAAAAAATCCTAAAAATGAAGGACTATATTGTAAGAAAAAGTTGTTTTGAATGAAAATGGCAAACATCCCAAAACCTTAGGGACGGTTTTGACAATTTACTCTTATTATTATTATTATTATTATTATTATTGTTGTTATTATTATTATTATTATTATTATTATTATTATTATTATTATTATTATTATTATTATTATTATTATTATTATTATTATTATTATTATTATCAAACCAAAGACATTTGGATTTGACAAACTTACAATAGGAGCACAAAACTGGTTTAGGTAGTAAGGAAGTAAAAGATAAATGTCCACTATTTGGTGCCTTGAGGGTCTGAGTTAAGTAGTAGCGGGGAATTTGTTCTTGATCAACTATAGAGAAAGTATAAACGAAAATTGTGAGCCGTGGTACTAAATTCGGATGAGTGTAGGCTATACCAACCAAGTGAGTAACGTACGTTATGTGTGACGCGTAAATTTTGAAACAACACATCGGATGAGTGTAGGCTATACCGACCAAGTTGCTACCGACATGAGACCATACTGTGAAACATATGTAACACATCAAAAACTAATGTAGCATGTGTAACATATGTAACACATTGTTTTAAGGAAAACCTTAAATCAAAATGTTACGTATGTTGCACTTAGTAACACACGTAACATCCTGTGTGTTGCTTAAATGCTAGCCTCTGTGGTACTACTCGCTACAATTCCTATTTACACATGTGTTAAATTAACGAAAAAACATGGAAGAAAAAAATTAAGGAAAAAGGAAAAGTATAGAGGAAAAACTTTCTTGAAGATCCGAGCCCATGATGCGAGATTTCCCTCTTTAGTTGGTACATGTGGGTAGCGACGAATCCTCATCGTAGTCATCACTCAATTCATCTACAAAATACAAGGTTAGCAAGAAACTTAAATTGTTTTTTTTTGGGAAAAAAAGTTTTAATATGAAAATGTTAAATCTTCTTCAACTGGTGACCATATCTCAAAGTATGTTTCTTATACATTTGTGTCTGTGACTGAGTTTTCATCTCTGGCATAATCAACATTTGTTTAATGGTGAAAAGGAAAAAATGAAATTGATATATTATATTAGAAACATTAACAGGGAACATTCAATGAAAAAAACACATGTACAACAGAAAGGAATATATGCATTAACAATAAAGAGATACTTCACAAAAAGATTGAAAAAAATAGCAAAACCAATAAAACAAAAGGAATCTATACATGAAACACACCAAAGAACACTACAAAAAGGTTAAAACAAAAGAGGATCAAAACGAAAACAACAACACAAAAAATTGTTCAACGTCCACCCGAATAAAAGAATTTGTGCATGAACCAAAACTAAGAAAAGAGTTAGATATGAAAAATGAGAACAAACAACATTTTCGTAACCTCTCTAACAGCTCCCAAGATGAAACTTTGTTGGCGTTTGAAAATCATCAACGATAAAGTTGTTACGGAAAACATGACTAGGGAATACGCCTCCAAATCTGCAACGAAATCGTATGGATCATCCATCATACCATGGATAACAGGAAGAGGGAGTTGGAAGAAAAAAGATTTGAAAATGGAAAAGGATATTGTGAATGAGCAAATGTGAAGAAATCTAAGGTACAAAAAGGATAAAGGTGTTTAAGAATGGGATTTTTGATAGTATAAGGTTGGAGGGTTGGTGAATGAAATGACTTGTAGTCATGTATTGGGATATTTGGGTCAAAATGGTACAACATGTGTAAAAAGAGAATCCTACCCCCAAAAGCTATAAAATCATAGATGTAGAGCAATATAGACCACACAATAGGGCTTACTGAGTTTCTCATTTATTTGGGTTTTCTCTATATACTTACACTATATATATATATATATATATATATATATATATAGGATAAGGATCCGTTAGGAACCACCCTTTATTGTGAGAACCGCGAGAACCAGTGTAAACACAAACAATAATGCCTAAAAAAATCTAAAAAACACCCAACATTTTTTTTTATTTTTTTTGAAACATTAGCTATATTTTGTCAACAAAAAAAAATTAAAAAAAAATACAAATTTCACTTTATTACATGTATGTCATTACCTCCTACCATCCATAATACAATATCATTACCTTTTACCATCTATAATACAATACCTATACCAATATTTCACTTTATTCATGTATATCATCACCGTTTATACTATCCAATCAATATATTACATGATAAAGTGACAACTATAACCAAAGCATCAACCACTAGATATAACTAACCAAAAAAACATGTATATGGGCCTACTTTATCATTCAAAAACACAAACTTTTTGTAACAAAACACGTTATATAATGATTATACAAAATGATGCACATGTACATTTTAAATATAGGTAATGTAAAAAGTAGTATATTACGGATGATATTGTAAATTAAAGTGCAATTGTCTACTACTGATAATGTATTACGGAATTTGTCAAAGTTATGATACCTATGCACATGTGCATAGATAATGTTACTAGAAAAAAAAAAGTTTTTTTTTTTGTTTTAGGGGTAAGAAATATAGCGATTTTTCTAAAAAAAATAAAATTTGAGTGCTTTTTTTTATTTATTTTAGATTTTATTTTGCAATAAATGTGGTTCACACATGAACCTTATCCTATATATATATATATATATATATATATATATATATAATTGTTCACTAGTGTATTTTCATGATCAAATCTTGTCATTGGTTTACACTTGTGTATTGATAATCAAGAGATATGATTAGTTACCTAGTGTTCACAATCTAAGTGACTGTTTACAAATGAACCTGAACTTCTATATATATATATATGTATATATATGAGAACAAAAAGAACAACTCAAATCATTAAATTTTGGGATTAAAGGTATATATTTTCTAAACTTTTTGTTTCTTACATTCATATTTGTAACCATGTATTTTTACTTACACGTAGCCTACATTCGTGTAGATAATTTAACCTATACATAACCTACATATGTGTAGGTTTTATAAAAACTAAATTTTTTTTCCATATTTTATTTTGAATTCTAGCATGAGAAACAATAAATCTTATATTTGTAACATTCTCATTCACATTTTAAGTTTGTAGGGTTGAAAAAATGGGTGATTCATTGTGTTCTGTGTGTTCTCGCAATACTTAGTGTTCTGCATAGAACTTTCCCATATATAATATATATATATATATATATATATATATATAACATATACTTATCGTCCTTGAAAAAATAATAAGCGTAGCCCAACGTAAAACCTCAAAACTTAATGCACCAATGCCTAAAAATTTATTGTGCCCAATGCCTTTATAACAAATTAACAACATTTAAAAAAAAAACTAAAAATAGTAGTTTATATAATTTAATTCATTTAAGATCTACCAGGCCTTTTTTCACGTTTGTACAAGACATTTAAATCCTTAGAAACATCTATTTTCGTTTTTTTTTTCAATATTCTTGGATGACTTATCCAAGTCAATTTGGAGGTTTCGTTTGTACAAGACATTTAAATCCTTTGAAACATCTATTTTCGTTTTTTTTTTTCAATATTCTTGGATGACTTATCCAAGTCAATTTGGAGGTCTAGACACCTAGAAGTTTTTGACTTAGAGGCCTACAAACAAACCACATCGATATTTTTGCAAGTAATGGTGTTCATATCTGAAAAAAATCTTTTGCTTGAAAATACATAATAGTGTTTTCGTAATAATCTATTTCCAAAATAATTTCTTTTGGTGATTTAAGACTTTTTTTGTTTTTTGAGAAATGGGATTACTTAAAAATCTGTTGCTAGAGAAATGGGATTACTTAAAAATGTGTTGCTAATAATAAACACAATCGAGTGTGCTGACAGTTTTTTTAGGAGCAATGGAAAATTATATAATATATAGAACTAACAAGTTGCTATAAAACCAAATAAATACAAGAGAATGCCAATTAGTCATTATTGAAATACTTCACGTTATCATTATCACACCATTTATTCCAATCTTAGACTTAGAAAAGAGCTTTTGCCCGATTTTTGATCCATAATAACATGTATGTTTTGATCTCTTCAACGACCTTATTATAACTAGTGAACGCTCTTCGATTTTGCGCTTAGTTTCCAATATAATTGCATAAATTTGCTTCTTAATTGCTCTGAGAGAAATTAGTTTTTTTTTTGGAATTTGAGAAACTGAATCACTGTATTCCCCAAGTCTGTGAGGCTACATGGTATGATGATGAGCCTTCCTTGGAGGATGACCCTCCACGTAGGCGCCACATGGGACATCATGGATGATGCCCCTCCAAGCTAGAATTGATGGACATGGATGATGGGCCTCCTTTGGATGATGAGTCTACCCCACCAAATTTTTTTTTTATTTTTTAAACTGCACTATTTTTTTAACATTTTAAATAGGATATAAAACTAAATTCATTAATATTAAAAAAAACACTACATTAAATTTAACCCAAATACTACATTAACCTAAAATTAATATTAAAATTACATAATATTAACCTCAAAATACTATGACTACTAGTTTTCGTCCGTCATGTGGTCGTTAGGTGCGTTGTTCCAAATGTACTCCACCAAATCCGTTTGTAGGTTATGATGCGTGTACTCGTTTCATTTAAGTCTTGTTGTTCCAAACTAACTGGAACAGTATTCCCGTTAGACGTGTTTTCATCGTACTTACAAATCGCTCTATCCTCGTCTTCTATGATCATGTTATGTAGCAAAATACAAGCGTACATAATGTGTCGCAACCTCTTTGGTGTAGCAGATCGTGTTGGATGTTCAATGATATGCCATTTTTTTGTAGAACCACAAAACATCGTTCAATATCTTTTCTGGCACCCTCTTGAAACTTCGCAAATTTATTTCATTTTACGTCCGTCGGGTGCTGAATAGTTTTAACGATAGTAGAGTATGTTGGGTATATCCATCCGCAAGGTAGTAACCCTGCCGGTATTCCACCCCCGATACCGTAAAACTGGTGTCTGGACCTATCACTACATTGTCAAATACATGTGACTGGTAGATGATGTTAAGATCATTAAGTGAACCAGGTAAACAAAAAAAAAACATGCCAGATCCAGAGATCTTGTGACGCAACAACCTCTAGAATTATAGTTGGATGACCATGATCTCCCCGTGTATACTGACCTTGCAAGGTAGTAGGGCAGTTCTGCCACGCCCAGTGCATGCAATCAATGCTCCCAAGCATTCCTGGAAAACCATGTGGTTCTGAAGAATAGTGATAAGTGGGAAGTCTTCAAGTTGTCAACGTTTATCGACAAACTCGAAGGCCACGAAATGGAGCTTCTGAAGATTGCAAAGTCAAAGAACGCTAATGTTGTTTAGGATGTTGGGTTGTACTACAAAAGTGGAATGCAAGACAACATTTCGAGTCCGAAAATTGGGACAGCGTTTAGTGCAAACATGAATGCTTCTACACAGAATCAGAATCAATCACAGCCTCAGTATGACCAGAGTCCTCAAAGTTCTTACTCAAGCACTGGTTCAAATTCAACTTATCAAAGCCAAGCGAATCAGAATCAATAACAAAGTTCTGATCCGAATGTATATAAATGCAACATTGCAGTGAATTTGAACAATGTTGTTTCAGAACAAGTTGCAAAACAACATATGTCACTACTCGCTACCGTATTAGAATCTTATGAATGTCTTGTTGCCGGTAAGATCGGAAACCCTAAGACGACCGCAGAAGATTATGACCAGGTAGACAAGAAAGAACTCGAACTAATGGACATCAAATGGTCCTTAGCTTCGATCATCAGGAGAGTGACAAAGATCGTTGCACTCACAGACCGTGACATAGGAAATTCCAGCAACAAATTAGGTTTTGACAAAACCAAGGTCACGTGTTTTAAATGCCGTCAAAAGGGGCATTCTAAAAGAGAGTGTAAGAACACCGAAGCAACCGGAAATCAAAGTCCTTTCGGAGGAGGAAATGAATATTACATAAGGGCACTTCAATATAAACCATTTCCTAAGAAAACTCAAGTTGAAATCCAAGAAAAACCTGACAATAGCACCACTGAGAAAGCTATGGTGGCATCTAGTGAAGATGATGGTTTTGATTGGAATTCTTACATTGGTAAAAAGACTGGAGTTGCTTTGATGGCGGAGATAGTTGAAGATAATTCTGCAGAGGAAGCAGCGGTAGCAGCAGAAGCAGCAGCTATCGAACACGCTCTTGTGGAACAATACTTGCATCAACAGTAGGAAGAAAAGGAATATATCCATATGCAGAGACAAGGAATCTTATCCTCTAATTCTTGTGACAGTTTTGCAGGTCATTTTGATGGCAGCTCGAAAGAACAAGTGGTTGAGGAGAAAAAGATTGACGAAGTATTCATTGATGTCACTCAAGAAGTGAAAGTCGAAGACCTCAAGGACATGGCAGATAAAGATTTAATGGCGAATCTAACCAAGGTAGGTCCAGAGGTAAAAATTATCGAGAAAGAAGTTGTCAAAGTACAAGTTGTTGAGGTTGAGAAACCTTGTACAAAATGTACTAAAACTCGTGTCGAATGTGCCGAAAAATAAAAAATCATCGCTGAAAACAATGTGTATAATGAATTGCTGAAATACGATTATCACACAATGAAAGAAGCGTATGACAAAATGAAAAATGATTATGGCAGACTCGACAGAAATAACATCGAACAACATGATAATATAAGGATGTTGAGTGGAACAGTAATGGATAAACAAAGGGCAATTAACATCTATATTAACACCATTGCTGAAACCAAACAACAACTGCAAGACATGGCAATCGAAACTGAAAGAGTCCAACAGTTGTTAAGAAGTTATACCACAAACGCGTATGTTACTGATCATATTCTTCCAACAATCTCAACGGAAGAAAAACCTAAAAAGAAAATTGGCAAAGAATATAGCAATGTTCGTCCACCCCTTTGCGAGAAGTACTGTCGCAAAACCGCAGACGGGATGGATAAGGCACTCAACGTTGAGTTACTTTCTGAGAAAAAAGATGAGTTGCCAGAGAATATTGATATAATATATGCTAAATCTGATGATGATAACAACGCTGTGGTTAACAAAGTGGTTGAAAATGTTCTAAGTGATTCTGATGACGGTAGCTTCAAAAGCTCCGACCCGAGTTCAAAGAATTCCGGTTCACAGTCTGAAAATGACGAAAAGTCGTCAGAGGATGGTCTAAGTGACGATCCTAATGTTGTAATGTACAAAATTAAGGATTTGGATAGACTATACTTTGATGATAGCTTCCCGATTCAGAACGTGAAGGAAGAATTGCTTGATAAATTCTTTAAACTCGTGGAAGTCACATAAGAGGAATTGGAAATTAACAAACGAAAATTCTATTCCAAACCTAAAAGAAACAACTACCGAAGGAATGGTGGTGATCATTCGGAAAACCGGAGAGCAGGGTTGGGTCTAGAAGAATCAGATGAACCAGTAAAGAAAGTGTCACCATTTCATGAATATAAAAACAAAAACATGAATTTTGTATATGGGACAAACACGGTTCATGAAGAGAGTTTGATTGGTAAACAATCAAGTGATGAGTTTAAAAAGGAGAAAGAAATTCGAGATAAAGCCAAGGTTACAAGTGGTGCCAAAACATCAAGTGGGTAAAAGCACCCACTAAAGGATATCCACTTGATAATTGGACATGTTTCAAATGCAATGAAGTGGGTCATATTGCACGACATTGTCTAAAATCAAAACCGGCTTATCCTCGAAGAAGAGAATCAAATGTTGTAAAACTAAGGTATCCAGAGTTTGAAAAACCAATCAAGATTTTGAAAAGAAATGAATCTTTTCCAGAAGTTAAACCTAAAATAGAAAAGAGGTTTGAGAATTCTACTTTCAAAAAAGGAGAAACTTCTAGGGCAAACGAAAACATATTTTATATCAAGAAGGCTAATATCAAATCTCAAGCCTGGATTACCAAGAAAAGGTCAACAACATCTTGTTTTATTAAGTCTGAGCTGGTAAAGACTGATAACACGAAAGAATCAAAACCTGAAATCACTAAGTCTGAGCCTTTTAAGACTAGTGATAGCAAGAAAGAATCAAAATCTGAAATCATAATTGAAACCACATCTGAAACTGTCAAAAATACAAGTGGTAACAATTCAAAAGATAAAAAGACGGTAAAGTTTTCAAACATAAACATCATAGAAAATTCAGATGCAGAATCGGAAGTTTATTCTGTAGATAAGCGTGGATTCGATTATGCTGATGAATGTGAATTTGATTTTGATGATGGTTATCCAATTCAACCCAAGACCAAAAAGGCTTGGGTATCGCTTTTTAAATAGATTGTTAAAATGTGCAGAGCCTCTAGAGATCCGTACTTTCTAAGTGGATTTTGGATAGTGGAGCGTCCAGGCATATGACGGGAATGAAGGCGTTGCTATTCGACATTAAAGTTATCAATGGTGGATATGTTAGATTTGCAGGAAATCAAGGTGGAAGGATAGTCACCGAGGGAAAACTCTCCAATGGCGTAGTTTCATTTGATCGCGTGAACTATATTGCAGAACTTGAGAACAATCTTCTGAGTATATCGCAGATTTGTGACAAGAAATTCACAGTCCATTTCAACGACAAAGAGTGTATTCTTTTGAAGCCGGGATTCAAAATACCAGATGAGTGGATTCTGATGCGAGCACCTCGAGAGAATGATTTATATGTTCTGGATATGGGTGTCGCTTCCACTTCATCAAAATCAGCACAATGTTTTGTGTCAAAGGCTACTGAAAAAGATTCTATTCTTTGGCATCCTAAGATGGGGCATATTTATTTGCGAAAAAAGAATTTCTTGGTTCATAATGATCTTGTAGAAGGCGTAAATCTTCGAAGTTTTCAAATGTCTGATCATTGCTTGGAATGCAAAAAGGGAAAGCAGATCAAGAAATCTCATCCAAAGAAAATTCTAAACTCAATCAAGTTGCCATTAGAACGTCTCCACATGGACTTATCTGGTCCTATAAATGTTCGAATCATCTCAGGAGACTTATATTGCTTGGTCGTGACAGATTACTATTCGAGATATTCATGGGTATTCTTTCAAGAATCAAAAGACGAAACGTTCGAGAACTTGGTTATTCTATTCAAGAAACTCGAGAACCTTTATCATCTGCCGGTCAGACGCATTAGAAGTGACAACGGCACAGAGTTTAAGAATAACAAAATAAAGGAATTCTGCAACGCAAAAGGGATTCTGCACGAGTTTAGTGCTCCCTATACTCCATAGCAAAACAGAGTAGTTGAACGGAAAAACACAACTTTGATTGAAACTGCGAGAACCATGCTTGCAGATTCTAAACTTTCTATCAGCTTTTGGAGTGAAGCGGTTGATGCGGCTTGCTACACGCTAAACAGGGTTCTCACTGTCAAACCAACAAAGAAAACATGTTTTGAGATGATAAACCGACGGTAGCCAAATTTGAAGTCCTTAGAACCATTCGGTGCACCATGTACCGTAATAGACCAAGATAGCAAATTCGGAGCTAAATCTCTTGAAGGTTTCTTTGTCGGATATGCGAGTCCGTTGAGAAGAGTATATGTTCCTTCATTGAGAAAGGTTATTGAAGCACAACACGTGGATTGTTTCAACTACACTGATCCTATTCAAAGGAAAGGTGACACATGACTGTTTAACTATCGAGACCTTTGGAAGTCATTTGACTTGCCCGAAGAACCGACTGACGAAGAAGTTGCAGCGTTATACTACCTTCACCAGTCAGCGAATCAAGAACAAATTGTTCGACCAATTGTGGTTAATCAACTCACGTTGGATCCATCTTCTTCTAGCGCAAGTTCAAGCAATATTGGTGTTCCGGATGAAAATGTTTCTGAAACATTAATAACACCTGCTACTCCGTCAACTAATGCCTCTACTGAACCAGTGAATACAACAATGGAGCCCAGTATGCCTCAGAATCAAAATTCTGTCTCAGATAAAGCACCAACATTTGATGCTGATGGGGAATCATCTTCTTCAGATGAAAAAGTGGAGTAGATAACAAGTCTTCTTAATCAATATGCAGTCCCGAACAACAGAAATGAAGCTTCATCAAGTTCTCCAAACGTTGAATTGGTCGTTGATCTCAACATCACAAATCAGCAAAACTCAGTAGATGTTCCAAGTGAAGAATTGTCGCGATCATATTCCTATCATTCGTCAACAAATATAATCGAAGAACTTCAAACTGGTGTTAGAACTCGAGGGCAAATTAATAAAGCACTTAGTTGTTTCTACACACGTGTTGCTACAACCCAGAACTATTGCTTCTATTCATGTTTCATTTCTCTGATTGAGCCAAAGACAGTTAATGAAGCTTTAGCCGATGAAAACTGGGTACAAGCAATGCAAGAAGAATTATTGCAGTTTGAGAAGTTGGGTGTATGGAAGTTTGAAGACCTACAAGAAAATCAGAAAGCAATTGATACAAAATGGGTCTTTAAGTGTAAACGTGATGATAAAGGGGTTATTGTTCGTAACAAAGCTAGGCTTGTTGTCAAGGGATTTCACCAGCAGGAAGGGATAGACTACACGGAAGTCTATGCACCAGTAGCTCGCTTGGAATCTATTCGAATTTTTCTAGCTTTCGCATCATGGAAAGGATTTAAGGTCTATCAATTGGATGTCAAATCGGTTTTTCGGTACGGCAAATTACGCGAGAAGGTGTACGTTGGACAACCACCAGGGTTTGTCGATCCACTCAACAAGAAGAAAGCGTACCTACTGGATAAAGCTCTTTATGGACTACACCAAGCCCCGAGAGCTTGGTACGAGACGTTATCGCAACATCTCGTCGTAAACGGCTTTATCAGAAGAACTGTGGATAGTACTCTTTTCACCAGAGAAGTTGATGGCCATCTGATTATAGTTCAAATCTACGTTGACGATATCATCTTTGGATCTACAAACGATAGTCTCTGCAAAGAGTTTGAGGGAATCATGAAAAAGAAATTCGAGATGTCCTCGATGGGCGAGATGAAGTTCTTTCTTGGTTTGCAAGTAGATCAACTTTCGGATGGTATTTTCATTTATCAGACTAAGTATGTTCACATCATGAAGAAGTTTGGAATGGAAAGCTTGAAGCCTTTATCTACGCCTCTTGCTCTAAATCAAGACATTTGCGTTGACGAGACTGGAGCCAAAGTTGACGAGACGTTATACACATTGATGATTGGATCGCTGATGTATCTGACAGCATCGCGTCCAGATATTATGTATCCAACCTGCCTATGCGCCAGATATCAGTCAAGCCCGAGGATGTTACACATGCAGATTGTGAAGCGAATCTTCAGATACCTGAAAGGATGCCCAAGCACCGGCTTGTGGTACCCGAAGAACGACAATTTCGACCTCACATGCTATGCTGATTTTGATTTTGGTGTAGATAAGTTGAACTCAAAATCAACTACAGCGGGATGCCAGTTCTTCGGAACAAGAATGGTAACCTGGCAGTGTAAGAAACAGACTACGGTCACTCTCTCAACCTGTGAAGCTGAGTATATCTCGGCCTCCGGCTGTTGTTCACAGATTCTGTGGATTCAACAGCAGATGAGAGACTATGGTCTGCAATTTCTAGACACTCCGCTGTATGTTGATAACAAGGCAGCCATAGATATAACTAAAAATCCGGTTCATCACTCACGCACAAAACACATTGAAATTCGTTATCATTTCATTCGTGATTGCTACGAAAAGAAATTGGTGCGAATAGAAAAAATCCACACCGACGAACAAAAGGTTGATTTTTATACCAAACCATTTTCTTTGTCACTGTTTAAATACTTGCTGAGAATTAACGGTATGAAAAATTTGTTGACAGGTGCGGACGCTGAGGTTTAATACGGATTGGACGACGAGTTCGTGTGATCCACATTGGTTTGTAAATATCTTTCTACTTTAGAATTTTGTTAAAAACTAAAATCCAAAAAGATGTTTTTGATTTTAGGGGGAGAAATGTTAGAGAAAATACAAAAACATTCGAAAAAATTTTAAAATCCAAAAACATAAAAAAAAATTCAAAATGTACAAAAACACTGAAAAAGACAAAAAGAGTTCGTGTCATAAAAGGCAATGATAGTACATCAGTGGACTATCACAGTATGCTAAAGAATTTTAAAGATTTAAAAGTGATAAACGAGTCTTATTGTGGATGTCGATAGGCTTAACACGTTCAGTAAACTGTTTTCGAGATATAAACTAAATTTAGCAACTATTTAAACTTGTGGATTAACATATCTTGGATATATGGACTTAGTACTCTGAAATTTCGTTTGAAAGATTGCCTGATTCTGAGATTCGAGGTATTTATAGATAGTTGATTTCTAGGGAATTATATAAGTTCTTCTGATTTTGCGGAAGCAATGGCCTAGAACTTCTATAATACTTTCGCTATAAATCTCCAAACTGCATGCAATATTGAAAAGAATCGAAAGATCTAATCATTTGCAATGCTAAAAAGATTCCTTAAGTGGAACACACCTTAAATACGAGCCTTCATCTCTTTGTCTGTACGGTAGTACTAACCTGAGCTCTCAAGGTCTTGCACAACCCAGATACAGATATCAATTACGCTATATTCACCTGTAATATGAAATCTAGGGAATCTAGATACGGGAGTATATTCAAGAAGTGGGAACCACAGATAAGTCAAGTTTCATGAAATCTCTCTTAAGATATCTTGAAACAGTTGAAAAATGTGGTAAAGCTTAAGTGGACAAACATATCGACAATCTAGGTAAACGAGTTTAAAACTTAAAGTCTGCTAAAGGTCAACAGTACTGGTGATATGTCTCAATCAACTGACATGATCCTTAGACACGAATTCACAAAAATATGTCTGTAAATATGTTGGTACATAGTTTACATTGCTTATTACAGTGTATTTCATTTTACAGATTAAAATCAAAAGATTTTCGGTATGTTTTAGCATAAACTTACAAAAATACAAAAAGATTTTATTTCCACATTGTTTTCAGCAAACCAATGTTGGAGAACGGATCTTCGAAGTCTGGTAAGATGCTAGAACTGGTGGGAATCTCTTTGACAACGGGCTGGGAGCTAATCTGTTAAAACTGAAAAGCCAAAAAGATAAAAAGTTCATTAATTTGAAACTTTGATTTTGAAAATATCAACAGTTTGTTCATAACAGGTCAAACCGGGGTCATTAACTTGGACTCGGCGGATAAATCGATTAACCAAGGTCATTAGCTTGGACTTGGTCAACTGAGTGGATTTTCATAACTGATAAAAAGTTGGAAAGTTCAGGGGTCAAAAATGAAAATTTAAAAAAGTTAAAATTGTGGTTTGGCAAGTTCGGCCGAACTTGCTAAACAAATCAGGTTTATCAAACAAGCAAGTTCGACCGAACTTGCTATAAAATGGTTGTGTTTGTTTTAAGTAATAAGTTCGCTCGAACTTATGATGGGTTATGTTAATGGGCTTATAAGTTCGCCCGAACTTACCTAGGTATAAATACCTGAGTAAGTTCGGCGAACTCATTTACTTGTTATTAGATTCTCTTGAGCGAACTTGAGCTTTGAGTGATTTTGAGTGAAATTGACAAAATCATAACGTTACGCTGCCTAAATTTCATTGGTTTTGGTGATTTACACACCATCTACAATGGCCGAGGTATAATATTGCACTTTGAACCGTGTATTGATCTTAAACGAACCAAATAGATCTGAAAAGTTAATATCTGATAAATCTAGGAGTGTTGGTTAAAATTGAATATAAATCCTTAATCTACACATAAAATCGACCGTATAACATGTTTTGATTGAAGTGAAACGGCTGTTTAATTGTTTTTGAACAAGTTGGTCTTTGGAGAAGACGACGAGTTCGGCCGAACTTGTTGTCAAGTTCGACTGGACTTGTCAAAAAACTGAATAAAGAGAGGAGATATGTTCCACAGAACTTCATGTATTTGGTTTTGAATATCATGTGGAATTTCGCCCGAACTTGGATCTTGAAAAACTGAATGTTGTTAATATAAGTTCGCCCGAACTTATCATTCAAAGTTGAACATGTGTTTAATACATGTTCGGGCGAACTCAGGTAGAATGTTGTAACACTAATCATGTTCGCCCGAACTTGATATAAGTGTTAGAAAAATTTTGTGACTTTTTCTCAATAGGCGTGCTAATTGTTTTGCGTCATGTTTTTCAGGTACAAGCTCCAACACGTGTAATTTCAGTTGAGTTCTCCAAAACTCACTATACGTGCATTACACTTGACAAATCTATTTGTCCGTCACTGAAGGAGTACGACAGTATATTGAAGTTTCTCGAGGAAAGCCATATTCGCCGAGCTATTACAGAGCGCACAGTATCATATCGATCACACATCATTCACTTTTGGATGAATGCAAGCCTTAGTGCTGACGAGAAGACAATCACTTCAACAGTACAAGTTGGAAATGAAGTTAAACCAATTTCTGTGACTGAAGATATTCGACGGATTCTGGAATTCAAAGATAATAAAGACGATCTGATTCATTTAGACGAGAAGATGGTGCGTGGTTGTTTCTTTCGTATGGGTTATAAGGGGAGCATGAACAAACCGACGCTGAAGAAAAGGGAAGTGCCAAACCCCTACAAGCTTTTGATGCATGCTCTAATTCACACATTCAGCCATCGTAAAGACGGATTAGATGATGTTCAAGACTATTTGGCTAGCATGGCAACGACTCTTATTCTGAAGAAGCCGTTCAATGTTTCTAAGTTAGTTTTCACCCACATGTCGAAGAACATGGAAGATTCAAGGCTATGCCTATATCCGAGATTTGTTCAGATGTTGATTGACGAGAAGTATACAAATATAGTACGGGATCCGAACGATGTGTTTTATTTAGTTCATCTTGATGAAACAACAGTAAAGAAGCTAATCAAGTTCCAGAAACAAGCTTCAGCTCCTGTTGCCAAGCCGGTATTTGGAGCTATAAAAGATTCAAATTATATATCGCCGCCAGATAAAAAATGGAGAAAGGATGGTAGTGATGACGAGTAAGAGCTTAAAGCTGAGCAAGAATGGTTTAAAGATTTCAAACCAAAGGCAAGAAGCGAGTGGTTTATAAAGGCAGAAGCTGATAAGCCAAAGAAAAAGCGAGCTGCTAAGAAAGTAGAAACGATGCTCGTTGACGAAGAAGAACCTGAAAATGTTGAAGCAGTTGCTGGATCAAGCGATGCAGTTGTTATTGAGAGTCAAGAAACTGTGAAAACGACTCAAGAAGATGTTATTTCTGCTACTTCTGAAAATGAAGATGATTCTGATAAAGAAATTCCTGCTAAAGAGCCAGAAAAGACTAAGGCAGAGATTAGAGAGAAAAGGAAAAAGAGGTGGATGCAGATTTTGTTCCGAACACTGAAAAGGAGTCTGACGAGGAGAGACAAAAGAAAAAGTCTAAGCTACAAAGTCTCCAGCAATCGAAATCTCAAAGAAGACTACAGGGTCACCTCAGACCAAAGGAAAGAGAAAAGCAAAGAAAGTTCAAAAGGCGGTGAGTAAGAGGTACAAAGGAAGTGTGAAAAGCACAGAACCCTCACAAGAACCTTCTGGTGCTCAGGAGAAAGGAGTCACACAAGAACTTCCTCCACAAGAACCTCCTGTTATTGTTCATGCTAAAACTGAAAGGCCAGGAGTTAGACAAGAACCTCCTGTGTCTGATTTTGTTGAAGTTCTTGTCATCCAGTCACCTGTTGCTCCGACGACTTCAAATATTGAAAGTTCTACTCGTAAGAAGTCGACACCGAAAGCTGCAACACCTAAAGATTGAACGCCAAAGACACCAAGGGGAAATCTGTTTGGTGATATGCCACACGGTCCAATCAGTCACGAAGACTTGGATGAGTTTTTTCCAGAATCTAATTTTGAGATGCTAGAGAAGCGCGTGAAGGTGTTAGAAGAGAAAGTTGCACAAAATGAGGTTGAAAAGGTTGAGCTTGTTAAAAAGATGAATCAAAGCAAGGTTGAAAAGAAATTACTTGACGACAAAGTGAAGGTGTTAGAGAATGAAAGGGAGTATTTCAAAGCACTAATTGAAAGTTTGCAAGACGCGAATGAGAAATTGCAGACTGAGATGCAGATCTAAAGACTATCCAAGCATTGAACGATCGAAGATTCAACAGATTATAGAAAGTGTTAGCAAACAATCTGAACATTGATTTCATTGCTGAATACGATCGTGTGGATCGTCAGGAAGCAAAAGAGCGTGCTGAGAAAGAATTAGCTTAAAGTGGTAAAGGAAAGCATGTTGAGGGTGAAGCTCCTAAATCTTCTGAGACTGCTGAGAAGTCTTCTGATGTTCCTGAGAAACCAGTTGAAGATATTTCAAAAGCTTTTGTGTCTGATATCCAAAAGGTTGACGAATCTGTCAAGCCTTATTGTTTCTAAAGAAAAAGGCAATGAAGAAGCTGAAAAAGATAATAAAGAGGATGAAGAGGAAGAAGGTTATGAGGATTGGAATGTTGGTGATGATGACGATGATTACGATCAAGGTGGTGATGATTTTGATCAGGGAGGTACAGGTTTAAAGATCACTAAAGCCAAAGTATTTGATGAGTTTGATTTTTTCTGATCTTATGAACGATGAGTCGAATAGGATGGAAGATAAAAGTCAGGGGGAGTCAGGGCAGAAAGGGCCAACTGATAATGATATAGATATGTCAAATATTGATCGTTCTGCGAAGCCTGTGACTGCAGTACCCACGAAGCCTTTAATGTTAATGTTAGAGCACAATGTGGAAGAACGTGAGTTTGTACATAATTACTCAAAAGAACTTTTGGCGAGACTAGTTGAAGTTGAGAAATTAGAGTTTGATTTTGAGGAAGTTATGAATATTGACACATTTGAACCAAAAGAGTATCAGTACAAGAGAAGATTCGAAGCTGATGAATACGATCGAGTAATTGTGGAAGATTGGTCTTCAGATGACGGATCAGATCAGAAAGCAAAGTATGTCGGTTCTAATTCAAATAGTTTTCCTACTTTTGAAGAGATGTACAAACAGCTTGATGAAGATATGTTGAAAGATAGGATTGTTGAATCAGTTCGAGAGGGTAAAGTACCTAAGCCCATGACCAAAGAAGAGATAGCTCAAGCGAGAAAGTCTTGGTTTAAAGAAATGCCACACGAACGCAAGTTTCGACGTCCTCTTGCATTCTTTACCAGAAACAAACATGTTTCTTTGGGAGATATTTTGAGCTGGGGTTGGTTTAAAGAGATTAAGGTATATGCAATCAAGAGGGAGTTTGGAGTGCAATACTTCAAATATCTTGCTGATTTCAAGACATTACCGTATTGGGATGTTAGGAGTTGGTACAGACGGTGAATGTTACATATTACATGAAGCCGATTATCAGTTATTATGGAAAATGATTAAGTATGAAGCGATTAAAGGTTGGAATTACTAGAAGCCGTTTATTCCAAGACGAAGGGTTAAGATCAATAAGGTTACAGGGGAAAAGGACATAACGTTAATTATGAAACGTCCTAGAGCCATGACGAATATGCCATTTATGCCGATCGAACAGAACTTCTATCCTTTATTCAACCGGTGGCAGATAGATCCAGCTACTTGCGAAGCGGTGATTGTGTTAAAATTTGAAGATCACCTGGATATTGTTAAGGAACAGATTGAAGTGATGGGTTATCATGGAATGAGAGGTTTAGGGAGGACGATAAGGATTCTAGATCCTATGTGGCTTGTGAACTGCTCGAGAGAAGATATCAAAACCTTTTTCTACAACAAGATTGTTTTTGAAGAACGTGAAAAGGTACAAGCTATGCAGTTTCAAAAGGTTGTGAACGTTTGTTATGCATGTGAAGTAAATTCTGGAAAAATATGGCAAACGAAGTGGAGGGATCTGGAGAGAGTTGAGTTTCTAAAAGAAGAAACCAGAAATGGGGCGATTAAAGAAAGAATGGAAAAAGCGGTAAGGCAAAGTTCGCTAAGAATGGCTAACTTTAAAAGACCACCGCCAACTGATCAAACGCCTGATCCAAAGCAAGAATGACGAAGGAAGCCATTCAAGAACTTCTTCGGTTGTGTAAGTTAACGTTTTTATGAAGACAGAGTTTTTGAAAACTGATAAAAGACGAAGACGATATCCAAAGGGGAGTTTGTTAGTGCATAATGTCTATGTCTTAGTCTTATATCGAGTCTATATAGTATAGAGCTGAATAGACTAGGTGAATGAAGTATTTATGTACAATGTAAGCAAGTTCGCCCATGACTATCATGTATAGCCAAGTTCGGCCGAACTTGCTAAGGCAAGTTCGGGCAAACTTAGGTGTCTCCTAGGGCGAACTTGCATCTCTATAAATACCTAGCTAGCCTACTTCATTTGTAACTTTGGCATTTCAGAGGCGAAGCTCTGTCAGTTTGTAACCAGAACATCTATTTAATAAAACTGATGTTTAACTGATTAAATCTTGTCTATTGGTAAACACGATGTAATATTTCCGCTATTATGGACGTTAGATATCAAATTTAGGTTCCTAAACATCGAGGATCGGTCCTACAAAAAGGTGAATGCTCAACACAAAAACCTTCTAAGCAGAATAAAGAACGAAAACAAAAAGAAAAACAAAGTTTTAAGAATTCTGAAAATTTTTAAAAGAAAAATAAAAGCTCATCAGTACGATCATCCAATCATTATCAAAACTCACAAAAATTTGTAAATAAGTGGTGCAGGTCGGACCACAGTGCTTCAAAGTCAAATCAATTTTACAGAAGAAGCAGGAAAGATGACTACTACACGTCAAATCAATGTGCTGATTTGGGTGTTTTGTCTGAATGTAGAGATTGGTACAATAACAGAGTGTGTTACAACTGTGGATTTAGTGGACACATTGCTAATAACTGCATAAGAAAGAGATTTGATTCGAGAAGATGCTAGGTCAAATTAAAGGTCACATTGCTAAGGATTGTCCGACTAATCTGAAAAGAAGATTGGATAAATCTCAGGGGGAGAATGGAAATACTGTGAAGAAGACGGTAAAAGCAGAAGAAAAGCCCAAAGAACAAAAAGTCAAGGTATCACAAGGACAAAAAGACAGATTGAGAAAAAAGAGGAAAAAAGTTAGAGAGTATTTGGAAAAGATTTTGTCCTTGGATAAATCTAAGAAATCAGATAAAAGTTCAGATAAATCATTTTATTCACATTCAAGTAAAACAAATTCATCAGATACAAATCTGAGGACAAAAGAGAGATCAGCGGAGAATAATTTGATAATTCAATCAGTTAAAAAATCAAAGAAAGTAAAATTTTCAAATAAAGTTTCTATCAAACTGTTTGACTATCAAAAAGAGTGTGAAGGGTTGTTTACTTCAGATGTTAATGAATTTGGTAAACCTAAATCCAGAATGTATTGGGTTCCAATTCAAAACTGATTTAAGTTTGTTTGAATGTGCAGGATAACCAAGCTTCAAGTCAAAGGTCATTTCAGAAGCAGTGGTTATTCATGCAGAGAGACAGGAGACATGAATGATATTCCACACAAACAAAATGATAGTCTCGCGTTTGCATTCGTAAAAAGTCGTTTAATGGTAATGGAAGATTCTTATTTTCGATTTTAAAAGATGTTTTCAATTTTAGGGGGAGAAAAATTTTAAAATTGTCAAAAATTCCTGTAAAATTGAAAAACATCATTTCAAAAGCATTTTAGATAGATGAAAATTTTCAAAAAGACAAAAACAATAGAAGATCTCAAAATGTAAAAAACATTAAAAATGAAAAATAAGATTACTTGTGCGAATAGAGGAAATGATAGTAAATCAGTGGACTATCAGTGCATGCTAAAGATATGTATTGTTTAAAATGGATAAACAATCTCGCTAAAGATATGTCGGTAGGCTCAGCTAGACTAGCAGTTTTGCGAAAATGATACAAACCTAAATAGAAAAGCCTAGTTCTAGTGGGAAACACGGTTGAAAGCATAGTACTTAGTTTTGTCCTTCGTAACTGTGTACCTACTCCGTAATAGCTGAATCCTGAAAAGCATAAAAACCGGTTAGTTTGTGAACTTTCACATCTTACTGAAAAAGTCACTGTGATTGTGTATTTCATTTTGCAAAGATTTAAACTTGTTTTATTTCTTTATTTGTTTAAGCATTGGAAATCCTCTGCGTATACGAAAGTATCGAACTGGAGTTAGTGCCTAAGTGTTTCTGCTTTATTTTCCTTGGTGTTTCGTTTAAATCTTGGATCACTTCTGCGTATATATGAATATCGAACTGGTGGTTAAGATCTAAACAATTTCAACTTGTTTTTATTTCTTATTTGGTTTAAACATTGGACTTTCTCTGCGTATCGAAAGATCGACCTGATTGTTAATGTTAAACATTCTGCGTTATTTTCACACACATCACAGTTGATAAAAGTTTAAAGGCATTACTTGAGTCAGTGTATTACATGATGCCCATAAGAATTTATGCAGAGAGACAGGAGACATGAATGATATTCCACACAAACAAAATGATAGTCTCGCGTTTGCATTCGTAAAAAGTCGTTTAATGGTAATGGAAGATTCTTATTTTCGATTTTAAAAGATGTTTTCAATTTTAGGGTGAGAAAAATTTTAAAATTGTCAAAAATTCCTGTAAAATTGAAAAACATTATTTCAAAAGCATTTTAGATAGATGAAAATTTTCAAAAAGCCAAAAACAATAGAAGATCTCAAAATGTAAAAAACATTAAAAATGAAAAATAAGATTACTTGTGCGAATAGAGGAAATGATAGTAAATCAGAGGACTATCAGTGCATGCAAAAGATATGTATTGTTTAAAATGGTTAAACAATCTCGCTAAAGATGTGTCGGTAGGCTCAGCTAGACTAGCAGTTTTGCGAAAATGATACAAACCTAAATAGAAAAGCCTAGTTCTAGTGGGAAACACGGTTGAAAGCATAGTACTTAGTTTTGTCCTTCGTGACTGTGTACCTACTCCATAATAGCTGAATGCTGAAAAGCATAAAAACCGGTTAGTTTGTGAACTTTCACATCTTACTGAAAAAGTCAATGTGATTGTGTATTTCATTTTGCAAAGATTTAAACTTGTTTTATTTCTTTATTTTGTTTAAGCATTGGAAATCCTCTGCGTATACGAAAGTATCGAACTGGAGTTAGTGCCTAAGCGTTTCTGCTTTATTTTCCTTGGTGTTTCGTTTAAATCTTGGATCACCTCTGCGTATATATGAATATCGAACTGGTGGTTAAGATCTAAACAATTTCAACTTGTTTTTATTTCTTATTTGGTTTAAACATTGGACTTTCTCTGCGTATCGAAAGATCGACCTGATTGTTAATGTTAAACATTCTGTGTTATTTTCACACATATCACAGTTGATAAAAGTTTAAAGGCATTACTTGAGTCAGTGTATTACATGATGAGGGGATATGCTGAGATCGTGGGGTCCATAAGAATTTAGTGCACATTAATGTACCTTAACGTATCGGTAAGCATTATGAAAGTTTTTAGATTGAGTTTAAGTGGACAACAATATCGACAATCCATGTGAATTGTTTAGACTGGGTGTTTCATCTAGATCAACGGTGCAGCTGATATGTCTCAATAAACTGATATGATCCTCTAGCACGTTTTCTCACAAAAATATAAACTATAAATATTTCATTTTAGTTTGTTTACATTTCTGCAATCAACATTAAAAATCGAAAAATATTTTCTTTTAAAATCTTCCATGGAAACTTAATAATGTTGAATGTGAGCTGGACCAAACTTAATAATGTTGAATCCAAAAATATTTTCTTTCAAAATCTTCCATTAAATCATTTGTTGTTATATCACTCCACTTGGAATGTCAATAGATTTTTAAATTGGTTATTCTATGTTAGTTCAATTATTATGATCTGTGACAATTAATTACTTTTATACTTGTTATCGCTACATCCGCCACCATGTTTGTTGTTACATTGCGTGGTTACTTTTATATCAATAATCACCCTGGATGGTTATGCGTATCATGTTATTTTTGCAAGATATGGTATTATGTTAAGATATTATGATGTCTTGTTACTTTTCTCCAATGATTTAGATTATGATGTCTCAATCTAGGATTTCTGACTCTGACTTGATATCAAACTAATATACCATTTTATTGTTATATATCTTTATCTTGGACGTACTAGTTTTTGAACAGAATTTGATATAATATTAAGTTATGTGGGATTTCTTCTGTCAACTTTTCACAATCTTTCCAAGTTTACAGTAAACTAAACTTGTCATATTTTCATTAAAACTAAGGTTGTATCCTATGTAAACTTAATTGTATCTGTTTTCGTTTCACATAGATTTTGAATATTTATTTTTCAAGTCCGCTTATGATTCCTTTTACAAGAACTTAACGTTATCTGTTTACGTTTCATATAGATTTTGAATATTTCGTTTCACATAATTTCGTTGCATTATCTCATATCCGCTGAATATTATTTAGATTATCTGATCATTAGTTAGGCAATTGGCTAGGCCATTTACTTCTCTGGGCTGACAATGATGAGTGTATATCACAATGTTTGAAGATCCACACAAGTAAATATATATCTTGTTGTAAGCTATAGATATGTAGCATTATTACTTAAAAAGTTAATGAACTTATGTAGCTATTAATATTTATTAGCCATCAATTTCTGTAACATGTGAATATGCGATTCAGTTATATAATAGAATGTAAGAGAAGAATTACTAGTTGGTTTCACATATACTATAAACTTTGAAATATTTATTTTCTTCTTAAACCAGAAAGTTTTAATATGTTTTAAAATGATTGATGAAAATTGTATGTTACTGGACACACCAATGAAAATTGACGTGCGTTTTCTAAACATGTATCTCAGATGGTCGTTGAAGGAAGATGCGGGGAAAGAAAGATCAAGGGTTAATAACTTATGTTGGCGTGAAGATTTATTTCTATAAAATTTCAGTTAAACTTTCTATTGTACTGTGAGAAGACTTATGATATGTTTTACTTTTAAGTATTGTACCCTAATACATATGATGAAATGATAGAAGTTTTTTCTTCACTTAAGATTGTATTTATCAGTAACATTAATCCCCTCGAAAAGTGAGGTGTGATAAGAATAATCCTGAATACACCAAGAATGGTGATCCTTCTGGATGGCAACACTTTATTCATTAGGAAGACATGTCCAACACCATCATTCAGCTGCTGGAAGTACCGATACTGGTTGACCTGTTTCTTAAATACCATCTTTAAGTTTGCAGGATCTACTAAACTTGTTCCTGGGCTGATCCCATCATCAATAGAAGTTGTAAGATTTTTTTTCTTCTTAGTTTTCCGGTCAACATCTTAGTTTTGAATGGAATGATCTCGCCCTTGAATCTTCCAGTTGCAAGTGCAACAACAACCTTCCTTTTGTGGTCAAGTGTGATTTGATTTTGCTCCAGATGTGCAATATTTGATATAACCCTATTGGAAGAAGACGATCTTAAGCTTGTTAGATGGTCTCCACTTTTGGTTTAACAAATCCTTCCCAAGCCATATGATTGGAGGTCAAAGATTCCAACCTAGAATCAGTGTCATACATTGGTGGTCTTGACGGTCATAAATGCCTTAAATTAAGTTGTAATAGCAGATTCCACATTAGCAAATGCCTACAGACTTGTTTTTTTAATCTTCATAAGCTTGAAAAACTTGTTCCAGCACACTTCAATTGATGTTCACATTCATCTATTCAAAAGCTTCGATCACTAACTTCATAGTTCGTCCTGACCACTCTTTATTACTTGCAATATAATAGTCGACCCACTGCCCTAAGAGCACAGGGTGTTTCCTAGAGCGACATTTACATGATTTTTGTATCTCATAAAACCTAACTCATTATCGGGTTGAATATGGAGCTCTTCAATTATTCCAGCACCAGGGGCATGAAAGTGGCGATGTAGCTCAAGTTGAGTGACTTCTAGAGTAAATTTGTCAATGTTGATATACGTATATAATGGTTATTCTCGGAGCAACATCATTAACAACCTTACCTTCCTTAGAAGATCATTTGTTAACTCCACTGCACCTTAGAATCTCATGTGGCTGTTTAAGGTTATGGATGTATATTGTTATTTCTGCCATGCAAAAAATAACAAGTAGAAAGTGCACGTCATATGGTGATAGAAAAAGACTCAAAGATTGATAAGAAAAATGAACACTTGCATGCCATGTGTGTGGGGTAAATCTTGGGTTCTTTGGAGTCTGCAAGTGAGCTTGATATAGTTTTTGAACATCGTTTGCATTCGGTTTTCGCAGGTATTTCTTGTTATATAATTTCACTACCCATTCGCAAAACTTGTGCAAACATGCACGTGCCGTTCTGTCGGACATCCTCAAATATTCGTCCAATGCATCGGGTGCGTACCCATACACTAGTTGACGAATGGCCGACATACATTTTTGTAAAGTCGTAAATCCCATTTGGCACCTGGCGTCGTATCGCAGCGTGAAAAAAGGATCAACCTAGGCCAAGTCGTCTGCGATACGTAAAAAAGTCGGTGACTCATTCGAAACCGACGTCGAAACATCTCCTCCGTGTAGACAGGTACGTCGGCAAAATAGTCGGCCACCAAATGATCATGACCAGCTATATATATTAAAAAAAGCAGATTAAATTCAATATTAAACTAGAATAAACATACTCTAAATAGGACGAATACCTTCTCAGTCTCGGTTTAAGGGGGCCTTCCTAGTTTGCTTGAGACAACGTATTAGAGTATTCGTCCTCCTCGATGAACATCTGAGCTGCGTGCATAACGACATTTGCAAAAAACGCTTCGTTCTCACCCGAAGATGACGAATACCACGATGACGAAGATGAATCCATGAATAATTTTTTATAAAAGTGTGAAGTTTGTGAGAGAGATGAGGTTGAGGTGTGTGAAAAATGGAGTGTAGGGGTGGTATTTATTTTAAAACTTTGTATATTTTTTAATTGAATTGAATTTTTTTATTTAACCATCAAAATTCAAACGGTCATCACCCCCAACGGCTAATTTTTTTTGTCTTTATTCGCGCGTCTTCTTCGTCGTTCGGATGCCGGGCACGACGCTGCCGGGGGGGATGGTGTTGGGGGTGGCGCCGGCCCAAGCCGGCCCTATGCCGACCCCACTTTATTCGCACGTCTTCTTCGTCGTTCGGATGCCGGGCACGACGCCGCGGGGGGGGGGGGATGGTGTTGGGGTGGCGCCGGCCCAAGCCGGCCCTATGCCGACCCCACACCGTGTGGCCTGATGATACTACACGGCGTTGATATGACACCACACATTTTTTCCAACTCCAACTTTCCAATAAAAAGCGTTAGATAATGTGTTGTTTTCAAGAAACGGGGCAATGACTTTATATCTTTGAATAGAAGTATAAATATAACAACATCCTTCGCACAACACACACCATCCAATAATAATGGAATATCTCATAATTGTTAGTGCTCTTCTCTTATCTTTCATCCTTATCTCAGTTTTTGGGTTCGGCAAACCGAAAAACTTACCTCCAGGCCCAACACGGCTGCCGATCATAGGAAATCTCCACTTGCTTGGAGTCCCACCACACCAGTCTCTAGCCAAACTAGCCAAAATCCATGGCCCTATAATGTCTTTAAAACTCGGTCAGATCACCACTGTCATCATCTCCTCCTCCACTGCCGCGATAGAAGTACTCAAAAAGCAAGACCTCGCTTTTGCCAACCGTTATGTCCCTGACGCGGTGACTGCCTGTAACCACAACCAACACTCCCTCTCATTTCTCCATGTCTGCACAGAGTGGCGCACCCTGAGAAGGATTGTTAGTTCCAATATCTTCTCAAACAATTCCCTTGAAGCCAAACAACACTTGAGGAACCAGAAAGTTGAAGAGCTAGTAGCATATTGCCGGAAAGCTAGTCTTTTGAACAAAAATGTGGACATCGGTCGTGCTGCATTCAGAACCTCACTAAATCTTTTATCCAACACTATTTTCTCCAAGGATCTAACAGACCCGTATGAGGATTCAGGTAAAGAGTTTAAGGAGGTGATTACCAACATTATGGTGGACTCTGGAAAGACAAATCTTGTTGACGTTTTCCCGATGTTGAAGAAGTTTGATCCACAAGGGCTCAAGAGAAGAATGACTCGTCATTTTTCAAAGGTTCTTGGGATCTTTGACGAGTTAATCGAAGAGAGACTGCAAGCGGGTAGCTTCGAGCAAGGTGATGTATTGGACGTGTGTTTGAAAATGATGCAAGAAAACCCAAACGAGTTCAATCACACAAACATAAAGAGTTTGTTTTTTGTGAGTAAATTGTTCATTCTCTGGTATTTCCATTACTGTGGATGATTAGTTTTTTTTATGTGATTTTTTTAGAACTTACACCTATTTCTAGATATTTTACTCTCTAGTTTCAATTTTCACATATATTTTTATTTGATGATCTAGGATTTATTTGTTGCTGGCACTGATACAACTTCAATTACAGTAGAATGGGCAATGGCAGAATTACTATGCAAGCCACACATCATGACTAAAGCCAAAGAGGAGCTTGAAAAAGTTATTGGTAAAGGTACTATCGTAAAAGAGGATGATGTATCGAGGCTACCCTACTTATCGTGCATTGTGAAAGAAGTTTTACGACTGCACCCACCAGCCCCATTACTTCTTCCTCGAAAAGTTATTAAAAAGGTACAACTCAATGGATACACCATCCCAGCGGGCACACAGGTGTTTGTGAATGCATGGGCCATAGGTAGAGACCCAACCATATGGCAAGACTCACTGGAGTTCAAGCCACAAAGGTTTTTGGAGTCTGGGCTTGATGTCAGAGGTCAGGATCTCGATCTAATCCCGTTTGGTGCTGGACGAAGAATATGCCCCGGTGTGCCACTTGCAACCCGGATGGTCCCTATCATGTTGGGCTCATTACTCAATAATTTTGACTGGGAAATTGATACAAAAATTAAACATGATGCTTTGGACATGACTGAGAAACATGGAACCACTATATCGAAGGCCAAACCTCTGTGTGTTGTGCCGATACCACTGAATTAGCACCCAATTCAGCTTGTTGGATTTAACTGAATCTGATTAGACGAATAAGGAGTGTTGTTGGTCAAGGCGTTGTCTCGGTTCACAGCTAAACTCTAGGAATATTTGTTAAATTTTTGTCTTTTTATTTATTTTCTTTGTAAGGTTTTCTTGATGAATGGTTGGATTTACATCATAAGATTTATGGACGAACTAGATCACCACCAAACCTTTACACCTGATTATTTAATCCACTAGTCATGCTTGTCTTTCTTCTCTGTTTTGGTCGGCCGAGACTAATGCATGGGATGCCAAAAAGGGATGCTTTTGTTTGACTAGAAGGTGATACAGATAGCTATAAATTAAAAAAAAAATGACATAATTTTATGTGTGTGGTATACCGTAAGATACTAAAACAGTGGAGATTCTTCATGAAAGTTAACTATGGAGAGGCTTGAATAAGGAATAAACTAACCTAAGTATTGGTGCTAGTTTGTTAGTTGTTCTTGAAGTCATCCGGTGATTATTCAACACACTTGGAAGCTGTCACACCCCGACCAAGGGGGCTGGGCCGAAAAACGAATGGATACCAAACATTAAGCAACGTAAGGATACAACGGAAGCAATGTGATAATAACTATACAGTAATACAAAATCGTTTACACTTAGATTTGGTACAAGTATTCTAACCATAAGATAAACTGAACTTACACTAACATGCAACTAACCATCAAAGTAAGTACTATCCTCTTTATATACATGCCTGTTGTCAACATCCCTAGCCGCAATCGCTTATTCCACGTGTAGCCAAAAGAGGGTACATGAACACATGCTTAAAAAAAGTTTTGTCAATACTAGGTTGAGTGAGTTCGTGTATTTAGCTTTCTATGTATAAAAATAAGTTTCAAATTTACAATTTTAAAATAGTATATGTCACATACGGTCTGTGTACCTGAGTGTAGGCAGTGGCGAAGTATAGAAGGGGCCGTGGGGGGGTTTTGGCACCCAACCCCCAAACTTTCGCCCAGTAGAGTTATATATGCAGTTTTAGTATATAAATTTTTTGGTACATACGTTTTCGACCCATGTTCTATAGAAATTTTTAGGTATATACGTTTTCGACCCCCTGTCGAAAAAATCTAAAGTTTCGGCCACTGAGTGTAGGGTTCCACGGGCCCCACTATTGGGTTTGAGACCCCCGCTCTTGGTTAGTCCTTCTATGTTGAATATATACGAAAAATGAGTGCATATGTGTCCAACTATATTTAACATCGTCTTGAGTGTACCATGTACTAGACACATTCTTGTCGAGGGTTGGTTATAGGCTCATGATGTCACATCTGGCATTGTCTTAGCTAGGCATTGATTTGATCCCTCACGAGTTTCATTGGCTATGCGTAAATTTTCCAAAGTTTATTTCAAGAAATGGTTTTCAATAAGACTTTAAATTTGTGATCTAACCAACACAATATTGACGAAAGGCGGACCAGGCCACCATAGATATGATATCGGGCGGAAAGGCAGCAGACCAGGCCACCATAGATATGATATCGGGCCGAAAGGCAGACCAGGCCACCATACTAGCTGATCGGCCATGAGGGAAACAAGCAGTATTTTCACTATTTTGTTTCCTAAACTACATAATCCTAATTGTCTCTACTTTTTAAGATTTGTTTCTTGATTCACAAGTTATTTGTTTGTTTAAATACTTTTTGAGGAGTTGAAATTAATCATGAGAAAATTGGCCCAAATTTGTGCTTCTATTTTTCACCTCCTCTCTTTTAAGTCTAACCTCTCAAGGCTCCAAGGGTCTATCAAAATCCCACCAGAATACGACAAGATTTCAAGCTGTACATTTCTATAATCTGTAAACTTTGGCTATTGCATCAGTTTATCTCAAACATGATATTCAGTTACACACGTCTTTTGACGAATACAAAAATTTTGGATTGGAAGGGCAAAAAATGGGTTGGGTAAAAAATGCATCCTGAAAATCATCAGTTTTCTTTTCATTTAAAGATAATGTTTTGCTTTCCAAAAGATTAACAAATAAAAAAAACTTAACATATACAAACAGAAAAATTAATATAACCAAATTAATATAAATATAAACGAACATATTAATACAAACAATCAAACTAATAAATGTAAACAAACTGAAACCTGGAAGTTAAAACTAAAAACCCAAATCTCAAAAGTCACAACTAAGAATTCAACTACGACTGCAGGTCCAGCAACAGTAGCAGTGCCTAACAATCATAGAGGGAAGATATTCAGTTTTTAACTTGAGAAAATAATCAAAACTAAAATCTGGAAGTTCCACAAAGACGTTCCCAAATTCAACTATAAAGTGCTCATAGCTCAACAAAAAGTGCCCCCAAATTCAACTATAACGACTTTGGTACATGTTTTTATGCGACCGTTTTGGGACCAAAAACGGGTTGTTCATAAACTTCTGCCACCGTTTTAATTCTGGTCGCAAATTATTGGCTATTTTTGCGATAGTTTATTTCGGTCACAAACTTTAGTCGCAATTGCTCAGTTTTCTAGTAGTGAAACCACATGAATTTCAGCAATTAACTCTATTTTTATCTGAAGGTATACAGTACATATGGTATTTTCCTCAATTTCCAAATCATGGGTTTAACAATTCCTCTTTGTGAAGTACATTCTAAGACAGTTTTATGTGACATGAAATTACTTAAAAGTCTATTTTGAAAGTTATAAAACAATCAAGGCTGCTGACAATTTTGCTTGTAAAAATATGTTGTGAGTTTAATTAATAATAAAAATTATATAACATAGAGCTAACAAGAGCTAGAACCAATAAAAACATATAAGTGTGTCAATTAGGCAGCAACGAAATACATCTTGATTGCGAAGTAAACTCGTGACAGAAAAGTGTGTTGGAAATAGCCAAGTTTCTAGTAGTGTCACGTTATCAAACCATTGATTCCAATCTAAGAAAAGAATAAGAACATGTATGTTTTGATCTCTTCAACAATGTTGTTGGGGTGTGTATCATAACCATTGACCGCCTTTTCATTCCGCATCTTTCAAATACACCATGTCGATCCTGAAGAACTCAGTGATAACAACAAAACTATATTTCAAATGCACCAACCAAAGGTTTTTCTCTATTATTAATTGTAAACAAAACAAGACTCAAGAGTCGTTAAATAGAGCACAAACAAACGGCTAACTATTGAAACTTCGCAAATGATAGCGACCTATAATCTAAACTTGTTCAAAACTTAAGACAGCTAAAAGGAGAACAGAACGGATAATTTTGAACTTCCCAATGACCAGGGAATACTTACATGCAATATGGGAGGTTGAATCACATGTCATCAGATCTGACTGTAATCAAATGAATTATCTTCTTAATCGGTTTGAGATAAATGTGTTATAATTGAAATAATCCTTGTATTGAATGAATAACAAAGAATACATGCAGACTATATCTATACATGAAAGAGGGACTAGAAAAAAATAGAAATTACATATAAGTACACCCTAATAATACTTATCATTTAACACCCCCTACAAGCGAACGTGTGGCGGTCTGATATGAAGTTGTTGCTGAAAGTCGATAAACTGATGTTTTGGAAGACTTTTGGTGAAGATATCCGCGACCTAAAGTTTGGTAGGAACAAATTTAGTGTGTAACTTCCCGGCGGCAACTAGGTCGCATAGAAAATGAAAATCAAGGTCAATGTGTTTGGACCTTTTGTGAGACACCTCTGTGTCATAAATAACGCACTTTGGTTGTTGCGTAGAATCGTCGGCCAATCAGTGGGTAAAGCTCGAAAGTTCCTGAAGAAGTTGTATGAGCCAGATAATTCCAGCAGCAGTATGTGCCATAGCTCGGTATTCCGATTCACCTTGACCTGGAAACTATTGGCTATTTCTTAGCACTCCATGAAACGAGACCCCCCCCCCCCAAGAAATGGAATATCCAATGATAGAGGAGGAGGAGTTCACCTGACTATTGCAAGAACTGGCTGACTTGATTCTCATCATACACAATATCAGGTTGTGTGCTTGGCAAGTATTGAAGCACCCCATCAATGAATCGATAGTGTGTGATGGTCAGATACGTTGTACCTGTGGAGACAAATGAAACATGTGTGCTTAAAGGTGTTTGTGAAGGTTTTGAATCCAACATCATTGCACATTTTAGAATATCCAACGTATACTTTGATTGATTCAAAAATAATCCACCCATTAGTATTGGTATCCTCAAGACCGAGAAAGTAGCTAAGTTCACCCAAGTCCTTAATGGCAAATTCGGTGTTAAGGGAGTTGATAAAGGATGAGAGAGAAGCAAAGTGATTTCCTGTGAGAATTAGGTCATCAACATAGACCAATAGATACATTATACACGTTCCACGATGAGAGATAAACAAGGATGGGTCCACCCGACTACATATAAACCCATAAGATTTTAAGAGTGAGCTTAGGCATTGAAACAACGCCCTACTAGCATGCGTTAGACCATAAATAGGCTTTTGTAGTTTACAAACATGATTGGGAAACTAGGGATGAATGAATCCTGGTGGTTGTTCCATAAACATGTCCTCAGACAGATTGCCATGTAAGAACACATTATTAACATCCACTTGGTGGAGTTTCCAATGGTTAGTCATTGCAAGCATGAGAACAGTGTGTATGGTAGTGGCTTTCACGACAGGACTGAGCGTGTGACGGTAGTCAAGACCAGGTACTTGTGTAAACCCTTGAGCCACAAGGCGTGCTTTGTGATGGTCAATAGTGTCGTCCAAGCGATATGTGGTGCGAAAAAGCCACTTGGACCCTACGACGTTTTGGGTGGCGGGTCATGGGGTGAGAGTCCATGTGTGATTATTATGAAGTGTTGAAAGTTCAAGTTCCATGGCAGAACTCACTTCGGATCTTTAATAGCAAATGTGTAAGTTATAGGATCAGATTTAGCGAATAAAGCATGATGAAGCGGAAGGTCCTTAGTATGGGCAAGGTCCATAATGTGTTGAGGTTTGAATATATTGGATTTGACTCTAATAATCATGGGATGACAGGGGGTGGCGCCAGTGGTATTGTAGGAGGTGAGTTAAGAGATGTTGGTGTGGGTGGTCTCTGAGGGTGTGAAGAGTGTGAGGGTAACGAGGGAGTGGAGTCAGAGGTGGATGAGGTATCGGTTGAAGAGGATGGCGGCGGGTTATTAGGTGTAGTATTTTTGGGTGATAGAGGGTTAGAAGTAGGGATGTGAAATCTTGGTGGGGTATATGACTGATAGAGAGGTGAGGTAGTTGGCGAGTGATTAGGGGCTTGTGATTCTTGAGATTGAGTTTGGTTAGGAGTGAGAGGCACAACAAAAAATGAGGATATATGAATAGTATGGATAGGTTGACCCGAGGTAGTGGGGTCGAGTGGAAAGTGAGTTTTGTCAAACCTAGAATGTCGGGTGATGTAAACTCGAGAGGTGGTGGTATCCATGCACATATATCCTTTGTACTTGACATTGTACCCAATAAACATTCATGGGAGACTACGGGAGCAAGTTTATGTGGGGCATAATCACGTAGGTAGGGATGCACACGACAACCAAATGTTCGAAAGGTGGTGTAGTTCAGGAAACAGTTATATAGAATTTCATGTGGAGATTTATCATCCAGAATAGCAGTTGGCAAGCGATTTAGAACCTAGATAGCCAGAGAAAGGCTTCAACCCAATATGATGGTGAAACTTTAGAATTAAATAGCATAGCTAAACCAATTTGACGGTGTTTGCGTTTAGCCTGACCATTTTGTTGGGGAGTGTAGCGCATGACACTCCATGGAAAATTCCATTTGTTGCAAATAAATTTCTGACCATACCACCGTCACTTTGAAAGGTTTTTTTTTTGGTATAAAAAAATTGTGCTTTAGTTTGAAGATGATAAAAACCACGTGAACCGTGAGAAGTCATCCAAAAATGCCACATAATATCGAAAGTTACCAATATACGTGATTGGAGAAGGACCCTAAAGGTCACAATGTATTAATTCAAGAGGTTTGTGACGCAACTGCCCTTGTATTATTGTTATTGTTATTATTATTATTTATTATTATTATTATTATTGCTAAACGGAAGGCATTTGGATTTGATAAACTCATAAGAGGAGCACAAAACTGGTTTAGGTATTAACGAAGTAAAAGATAAATGTCCACTGTTTTTTAACTTAATAACTAGCATGGCTAAGATGAGAGTTTCACACTTCAAAAGTCGCTTTAGGATTGGATGATGAGGCGAGTAGAGCCTCATGTTTATTGTGAAGATCATAAAGGCTGTCTTCACAGTAACCCCGAGCTAGAACCTGTTTTGTTTCCCGATCTTGAATATAAATATGTGGATGTGAGAAAAGGACATCAACATAATTGTCTTGAGTTAATTTCCCAATCGATAAAAGATTTTTTGTAAGATGTGGGACAATTAGAACATCATTAAGTTGAAGAGTACCGCAAATTTTTTAATTACCAGTACGCATAAGTGACTGGTAATGAGTGACCATTACCAAAATACACATATTTATTACCTGAAGTCGGTGAGGCATTGGCTACACCTTGTGGGTTTGGTAACATATATTCTAATGCTTCTGTATCACACGTCCAATCCGAGATAGAAGTGTTGATTTGACACCTGACATGGAAGGCTTGAGCAAGGTGATCATTAGTGGGGTTGCCAGAAGTAGCAAAAAGTCGCCAATTTAGGACATTGAGAAGCATAGTGTCCTTGGGTGTGACATAGTTAACATGTCGGTGGTTGACGACCACGGAAGTTGTTTCCGGTACCCAATGGAAAGTAAGAACCACGGATAGGAACAGAGAGCCGAGGGAAACGAAGACTATCACTGCGGGTGCGAGTTGGTCGGGTGACTGATTAGTGGGTGTAGCTTGAGCTGAGAAAGCAAGGGTA
This sequence comes from Scalesia atractyloides, assembly GCA_947069175.1. Lineage (NCBI taxonomy): Eukaryota > Viridiplantae > Streptophyta > Magnoliopsida > Asterales > Asteraceae > Scalesia > Scalesia atractyloides. The sequence goes on from CAMTDV010000019.1 coordinate 63,903,666, forward strand.
GGAACAATTGGGCCACGTAGTGAACAAACAAACATCTCATGGTTTTCGGTACAAACAAGGAGATCGTTAAAGGTCGGTAGTGGTTGGAGTCCACGGACAATAGTGGAGAATGGCCAAGCCCACGAAGGAACCAATGAACTTGCAAATGGGGTCGACATGATGACCGATTGCATTCAATTGATCATAAAGGGCCTTGAAAGATCGACCGTATTCGGCAACGGGTTTGTCACCTTTCTGAAGATTTTGAATGTGTTCCACCGAAGCATTACATAAAGTGGCCTCTAAAGCAAGCCAAATCTCACGAGCGGTGGATAACTTGATGATAACTGCTAAATCTTCTTCGGTAAGGGAAGTTATTAGTAAGATAATTGCTTTCGTATCACCTTGAAACCATTTGGCGTAGTCCGGATTAGGAACAGATTTGTTTTCAACGGTGATCAAGGTCGGGTTGTTTGGTTCCATCGACAGTGCATGAACTTGATGGAAGCTAAGGAGGGGCTTCATTTGGATTCTCCGGTAGAGAAGGGGTTGAGAGAGTTGTTGGCTAAGAGTTTTATTGCCAACACATTAGGAGATTGGTCATGGAAGAAGTGCCATTGGGTAAAAAAGTGTTGGTGCAGGCCCAAAATCACACACTCAAACTCACAAATGTAATTTGCAAGCAATTGAAACTATCTTACTTATTTTAATAAAAGAAGATACATGCCTTTTAAATAACAAAGAAACAAACAAACTAGTCCTACTAATATGGTGCACATGCATAAAACAAGCCCACGTATTCCTTTGTTGCAACCACACTCCAACGTCCACATCCCTTCTATTTCGGTCAACTTTGACTAGCTCTATACATGTGACTAAAATAAAACTTAGCAGAACCATTTAGTTATTCGACCCGCAATCGACTTGACCCGTACTCAACCCGAACCATCAAGATTATCCCAACATTCACCCCCTTAATCTTGATGTGGTCTTGCTAGCTATCTTTCCGGATTGAATCGTATTGATCTTACTCGCTCTTGCTTGATTCTTTCTGATTCGAACTCTCTCACTTGCTCATTTCGGATCTCCTTGATGACTTGCTATACAAACCACACATGACTCGGATCTTGCTCTTGCTGAATGAATCACACAGGTTCGGTCTTTCTCATTCTATCATGAACACTTTCGGTCTGCGGTTCACGACTCGGTCTAATGTGAACTCTCGTCTTTGTTCACAATCTCGGTCTTTCTTTCGATCATTCGGTCTAAGCTTTCTTTCCATAAAATCTTCTTTCGGTCTACGAACTGTCTATCTTGGTGTGAACTTCCGGTCATTGTCACACCTACGGTCTCGGTCACGCCGTTCGATCTTTCATGGCTTCGGTCTTTCTCACGCCGATATCTCCTTTCGACGACACTCTCTTTGGGTCTTACTTTCTTTCGGTCTAGTCAGTAGCAGCCACTGTCTTCTTTCTCTTTCTCGCGGTACTGCTACGGTCTTTCTAGCGACGACTCTTCTTTCTCACGTCGTTCGCGACTTCTTTCTTCTTACTTCGCTGATTTCAATCGGTCGTTCTTCTTTCTTTCTTTCTATTTCGCTGACCTAGATCAGCCTTTCTTTCTAGCGATTAAATCACCTCTTCCTTCTTTATTTTCGTTCTTCAGCCCTACAGCTTAAGGTTGTGCGCGTTTCTCGCCACCGACTCTCAAAATGGCGTCTCCGTTCTTCACCCGCTCTCGTTTCTCGACCCTCGCTCTGATACCAAATGTTAGTTCAGGCCCAAAATCACACACTCAAACTCACAAATGTAATTTGCAAGCAATTGAAACTATCTTACTTATTTTAATAAAAGAAGAGTACACTAAAAGATATGCAATACATGCCTTTTAAATAACAAAGAAACAAACAAACTAGTCCTACTAATATGGTGCACATGCGTAAAACAAGCCCACGTATTCCTTTGTTGCAACCACACTCCAACGTTCACATCCCTTCTATTTCGGTCAACTTTGACTAGCTCTATACATGTGACTAAAATAAAACTTAGCAGACCCATTTAGTTATTCGACCCGCAATCGACTTGATGTTAAAAATAAAAGATATCAAAGGAGTAAGTTTGGAAGAAATTTGCGGGATCAGTCAAGCATCATCTCCCATTTAAGAGGGTCAAAGACAGCTATTAACAGCCGTAAATCCAGCCCATAAACAGCTCATCTACTATATTTAGATTATCGTTTTAGCTATAAATTGTATACTTTTCCCTGTAATATAGACACAGAAAAAATACAACAATTCTGTTTTTCAATCAACCTTTCGTAACATGGTATCAGAGCAGTGTTCACGGTTCTAAATACCCCTGCTCATCACTTACCCAAATCAATCATCCTCTCAACCAAGCTACCATGGCCGAAGCCGGCAACTTGGGAGAAGATCTATCAATCCAAATCGCTAATCTTCTCAAGAATGGCCTCAACCCACAAAATCGGAACCCAAAATTATCCGATAACCTTCAAATAAACCTCAAGCTCAACAGCCAGAATTATGCTCTATGGACCCGGATGATGAGGGTAGCCATAGACGGTAAATCAAAAACTTTTTTAAACCATTTATCAACCAATCCACCAAACCAAACCAGCGAAGAGTATGAACAATGGGAACAAGACGACCTAGTCGTCTTCTCATGGCTCATACAAAACATTGAACCAACCCTCGCCAGCAATCTAACCGAATTTCCGACAGCAAAATCACTGTGGAATGCCCTGGCTATAACATATAGCAGTGGACGTGACAAACTCCAAACCTTCAACCTACATGTCAAGGCGAATGAAATCAAACAGAACAATCTCTCCCTTGAAGAATTGTGGATTATACTCCAAGGAGTATGGGGAGAAATTGATCGGATTGACCCAAACCCTATGACCTGCCCAACCGATATCCAAGCATACTACAAAATCAGGACTGAACAGAAATTGTTTCAGTTTCTAAACGCTCTTAACCGGAAATATGACCCTATAAAAAGGGAAATACTCCGGTTAGAACCCCTTCCAACTGTAGAAACTGCATACGCCACTGTTCGCAAGGAGGCCGCTCACCAGAATATTCTAGGAACACCTCTCAATGACACATAGGGCATCACAGTGGGTCTAATGGCCTCTGAAATTGAAGGGTTAGGGCTTGCATCAAAAGGCTACCGACGGATCGATGGAAAAAGAACCGGATCATGTAACAAAGATGACAAAACTCACCTCAAATGTGATCATTGCGGCATGACAAAGCATACCCAGGAACAATGTTTCAAACTCGTCGGGTATCCCGAATGGTGGTCTGATGGTCATAAGAAGGGCACAAAGGCTACAGTTAAAGAAAAAGGGAAATCATCCAGCACCGGCAACCGAGACGTCACCGGAGATGGAAGCCGGAGTAGAACTGGTTTCGGCGGAATGACCGATGCAAAAGAAGAAGAAGACGCTGCAACAGGTAACGGGTTTGGGGCGCAGCCCTCAAACCCTTTGAGTTATAACCATAACAAAGAAATAAATATGTCATATTTAGTCCCTGGAAATAGGGGAAATGCTAATATGGCCCAAGTACACCATAAAAAACAAAAACTATGGATCTTCGATTGTGGCGCGACCGACACAATGACTTATGAGCTGTCGGATATTATTTCAACAACCAAACCAGAAAAAACACATATTCAAACGGCGAACGGAGGGATAATGGATGTAAAATCGGGAGGGACTATTGAGATTTCACCCACAATAAAAATCTCTAATTGTCTTTATGTTCCCTCATTGTCACATAAGCTGCTTTCCATTAGCCACGTCACAAAAGAACTCAACTGTATTGTCCTAATGTACCCTACGTTTTGTATTTTACAGGATATCAGGACGGGAGTGATCATTGGGCGTGGCACTGAAAATCAAGGGTTGTATTATGTGGATGAGGTGACTCAAAGTGGTGCTGTGATGTTGACTCATGGGACATCGGAACGAGAAGCTTGGCTATGGCACCGAAGATTAGGTCATCCTTCTATAAGTTATTTGCATATTTTATTTCCAAAACTATTTCCAGTTAATTCTATGTCACACTGTGAAACATGCGTTTTAGCAAAGAGCCACAGGAAAACTTTTAAACCCAATAATACTAAGGTTGCTTTGCCATTTTCATTAATCCATTCTAACTTATGGGGTCCTGCCCTAGTTCTTGGGGGGCAAAACCTTCGTTACTTTGTGATGTTCGTTGATGATTGTACCCGAATGACCTGGGTTTATTTTTTGAAAAACAAATCCGAAGTCTTTGAAAAATTCACTATGTTTTACGCCATGATCCAAACCCAATTTCAAACAAACATCCAAATATTCCGATCCGATAATGGCGGTGAGTTTGTTAATACCTCGTTTAAATTGTTTTTCCAAGACAATGGAATAATCCACCAAACTACATGCCCAAACACCCCAGAACAAAACGTTGTCGCCGAAAGAAAAAATCGCATTTTGCTGAAAATGACACGAGCTCTCCTAATTGAATCCCAGGTCCCGAAATATTTTTGGCCTGAAGCCCTTGCTACCGCTACCTATCTTCTCAACCGACTCCCAACAAATATCCTCAAACTTAACACTCCATTACACACCCTTTCAAAATTCTTCAAACTACCCTCAGTCCTTACTCTTCAACCACGAATCTTTGGATGTACCGCCTTTGTTCACATACCTAAATCAGATCGAACCAAACTTGACCCTTGTGCTGAAAAATGTGTCTTTGTTGGGTATGGAATAAATCAAAAAGGATACAAATGTTATAACCCAGAGACACGTCATATGTTCACCACAATAAACTGTGACTTTCTTGAAACCGAGTATTACTACAATTCCCAACTCAGTGGTCAGGGGAGAAGGAATGTTTAGACACACTAAGTTGGTTGAAATATGTTCCCTATGTACCAACTACAGAGTCACCAGAGTCCAATTTCAGTGCCACTGAAGGCCCTAATGTTCCTCCTAACCTGGTGTCCGAGGTAAGTAATACTCACCCTATTCAGTCTGGTGATACTTTTGAAGTTTCTAATGACTCCGAAGATACCAATACTTCTAACCATGAAACTGCCACAGAACAAGCTGAAAATTTGCAGGCAGATGAATCCAGACAAGAAGAACCACCATCAAGATATGTGTTACTCCCTAGAACAAACAGAGGGGTTCCTCCGAAACGGTATTCTCCTGAAAAAGAACCAAGAAGATCTAGTTATCCTATAGCTAGTGTGGCGGATGGAAATTTCACTAAGGAAGCCAAAGCATTTATCTCATCTGTTTATTCCGAAGAAACTCCTACAAACGTGGATCAAGCCTTAAAGTCTAAACATTGGAAGGAAGCGATGAAAACATAAATGGAAGCCCTAAATCCGTGGGGTGTCGTTGGGTCTAGACGGTTAAGTATAAACCAGATGGTACAATTGAAAGATATAAAGCCCGACTGGTAGCAAAAGGGTATACCCAGACACATGGGATTGATTATGCTGAAACATTCTCCCCGGTTGCAAAAATGAACACAATTAGGGTTCTCTTTTCGATAGCTGCAAATGAAGGGTGGCCACTTCAACAGTTTGATGTAAAAAATGCTTTTTTACACGGGGACCTAGATGAAGAGGTATTTATGGATGCTCCTCCAGGATTCACAAAAGATTTCAAAACTGGAGAAGTTTGCCGTCTGAAGAAGTCTCTTTATGGTTTGAAGCAATCTCCCCGGGCTTGGTTTGGCAGATTTATTGTAGCTATGAAAAAATTTGGATATAAACAGAGTAATGCTGATCATACTTTGTTTCTCAAAAAAAGAGGAAAATTCGTAACCTGCCTAATTATCTATGTAGATGATACGATCATTACAGGGAACGATAAAGAAGAAATGGTAAAACTAAAAGAAAACTTGTTTGCTGAATTTGAAATGAAAGATTTGGGCAGGCTTAAGTATTTCCTCGGAATTGAAGTACTAAGGTCAAAACAAGGAATTTTCATTAGTCAGAAGAAGTATGTCTTAGACTTGTTGGCAGAGATTGGAATGATCGATTGCAAACCAGCAGACACTCCTATGAGTGTAAACCAAAAGCTCTATATGGAGGAAGGAGCAAAGTTAGCAAATAAAGAAAGATACCAACGGCTGGTGGGAAAACTAATATATCTCTCACATACTCGTCCAGACATTGCCTATGCTGTAGGGGTGGTAAGTCAGTTCATGCACCAACCTCAACACTCCCATATGGAAGCAGTTTGGAGAATTATTAGATATCTCAAAGGAACAGTGGGTCATGGAGTCCTGTTTCAATCACATGGACACCTAAATGTTCAAATCTATACTGATGCAGACTGGTAGGAGATAAGGGAAGTCGGAGGTCAACAACAGGCTACTTCACTTTAGTTGGGGGAATCTTGTTACTTGGAGAAGTAAAAAACAAAAGGTGGTTGCTCTTTCAAGTGCAGAGGCTGAATTTAGAGGTATAGCTCGAGGTTTAACAGAAGCCATGTGGATGAGAAGACTCTTAGCTGAGAATGGCTTTCCGTCAAAAGAAACAAGTAAGATTATGTGTGATAATAAAGCTGCAATTCAGATTTCAGAAAACCCAGTACAACATGATCGAACTAAACACGTGGAAGTTGATAGGAACTTCATCAAAGAAAAATTGGAAGATGGTACGATTGAACTACCGTTTGTTCGATCAAAGGATCAGCTCGCTGACATTCTAACAAAGGCGGTTAACGGGAAAATTTTCAGCGATTGTTTGGGCAAGTTGAATTTTGGAAATCCGACTATTCAACTTGAGGGGAGTGTTAAAAATAAAAGATATCAAAGGAGTAAGTTTGGAAGAAATTTGCGGGATCAGTCAAGCATCATCTCCCATTTAAGAGGGTCAAAGACAGCTATTAACAGCCGTAAATCCAGCCCATAAACAGCTCATCTACTATATTTAGATTATCGTTTTAGCTATGAATTGTATACTTTTCCCTGTAATATAGACACAGAAAAAATACAACAATTCTGTTTTTCAATCAACCTTTCGTAACACTTGACCCGTACTCAACCCGAACCATCAAGATTATCCCAACAAAAAGAAGATGCCGAGGCCATGGAGGAAAAGAAAGGAGGGAGCTGAAGGGAGGGGAAAATGGATGGGGAGGAAGGAGAAAAGGAAAGATTGGGCATCAACTACCTTTTTGGCGTGATACCATGTTATAATTGAAATAATCTTTGTATTGAATGAATAACAAAGAATACATAAATACTATATATATACATGAAAGAGGGACTAGAAAATAAATAGAAATTACATATGAGTAAACCCTAATGATACTTATCATTTAACAAAATGGTCTCTTTGGGAATTTGAGAAACTCCAACTGTGTTCCCCAGACATGTGATGATACTGTACTTTTTTTTCCAATATGACAAGATGTACCAAAGGACTCAGACTTTGGTGATATCACACTGCTGAGTTCGTATCCACACAAAGAACTCAATTTTTTTGGTAACCAACTGTTACAATAAAAATGTTGGATAATGTAAAGTTTCCAAGATGTGGGCGCTAACTATTTGACCCTTAAAGTCCATTTTGCAAGTAAATCTTGGGTTCTGCAATTTTTATTCATGAAATAGTGTTTTGTTTCTTTAAATTATTAGAACATTATTGCATGAAGTCTGGAATTTGATCTCAAAGCTGGTGCAAAATCCCTCAGGTAATCGCCTTATCAGTTCGTGATATTCTGAATTTTCATGAGAATGTGGTGGCCGGGTTCCTCCGTCTTGTTGAGAGCCATGCAATCGGTCATGTTGATAGCCTGCTGGGCTATATGGAACGCCGGGAACAACGTCGTTTTTAGAGGTAAAAAGGCCAACGCTCGGAGTATTGTAGAAGACGTGAAGGTTTTAGGCTTTCTCTGGATCAAACACAGGGCCAGAGGCTTAGATTTAAAGGAGGATCTTTGGAACAAATTTGAATTCTTGTAATTTCGTTTCCTGTATGTTGTTCAGCTAGCGTCTTGCTGGTATTTGATGGTATGAAATTAGCCTTTCAAAAAAAAAATGTTAATGAAATAATGTTTTGTTTCTTTAAATAAATAGAACTTCAAATAATGTTCTTCAATAGAAGTATAAATATAACATCCTTTTCAAAACAGACACATCCAATAATAATGGAATTTCTTATAATTTTGAGTACTCTTCGCCTATCTTACATACTTAGCTCAGTTTTGAGGTTCGGCAAACCGAAGAACTTACCTGCAGGCCCAACACGGCTGTCGATCATAGGAAACCTCCACTTGCTGAGAGACCCAACACACAAGTCGCTAGACAAACTAGCCAAAATCCATGGGTCTATAACATCTTTAAAACTCAGTCAGATCACCACAGTCATCATATTCTCCTCCACTGCCGCAACAGAAGTACTAAAAAAGCAAGACCTCTTTTTCGCCAACGGATATGTCCCTGACTCGATGAGTGCCTATAACCATGACCAACACTCCCTCTCATTTCTCCATGTCTGCACAGAGTGGTGCCCCCTTAGAAGGATCATTACTTCCAATATCTTCTCAAACAATTCCCTTGAAGCTGGTCTTTGAATGAAAATGTGGACGTTGGTCGTGCTGCATTCAAAACCTCATTGAATCTTTTATCCAACACTATTTTCTCTAAAGATCTAACAAACCCGTATGAGGATTTAGGTAAAAAGTTTAAGGAGGTGATTACCAACATTACGCTGGACTTTGGAAAGAGAAATGTTGTTGATGTTTTTCCGGTGTTGAAGAAGATTAATCTACAAGGGCTCAAGAGAAGAATGCCTCGTCATTTTTCAAAGTTTCCTGGGATATTTGACCAGTTAATCGAAAAAAGACAGCGAACGCGTAAATTCGAGCAAGGTGATGCATTAGACATGGGTTTGAAAATGATGCAACAAAACCCAAACGAGTCAATCACAAACATAAAGAATTTGTATTTGGTGAGTTAATTGTTAATGCTTCGATATTTCCATTGGTATTGATTATACGTTTTTTTTATTATGTATTCTTTTTAAGTTACATCTTTTTATGGATATTTCTCTCTTGTTTCAATTTAAACATATAATTTCCTTTGATGATCTAGAATTTGTTTGTTGCTGGCACTCGAAACCCACACAACATGACAAAAGCCAAAGAGGAACTTGAGAAAGTTATTGGTAAAGGTTCTATATTAAAAGAGGATGATCTATTGAGGCTACCATACTTATCATACATTGTAAGCACTGTGAAAGAAGTTCAATGACTGCACCCACCAGCCCCATTACTTCTTTCTCGAAAAGTTGTTAAAGACGTACAACTCCGTTGATATACCATCCCAGCGGGCACATAGGTCTTCAAGCCACAAACATTTTGGACTCTGGGCTTGATGATGGACGATCTAATGGATGATCAGCCAGACCACTTCGATCAGGAGGAGCAGTTGGAGCATCAGCAGAGGCGGCGTGAGCCGCCTCCCAATTCTCTTTTGGGTCACACATACTTGACGTTTTCTCCGGACTCTGATGCTGTTGTCCGTTGCGACAAGCTTCGGAGGATGCATGTCAGTGAGCACTATTCGGTTAGTTGGGATGCCCTCCGGACCCTCCAGGATGAGGATAGGGTGCGGGAGTTTGTTCCCAAGGCTTTTTGAGATATCATATATGCCGACCTACAGAGAGTTACTTGTCGAGTTTCTGGCGCCGTTCGAGTTTCATCCTCGTCGGCCAAACCATGTTGTGGACCTGGCACAGCCCCCCTCCCCCCCCCCCCCACGCCCGAGGTTTCTTTCCGCGTTGCCGGCCAGGCGCGTGCTATGTCGCTTGCAGAGTTTCCGACACGTAGCTGTTTATACACGGAGGCTGAGATTGATACGGATCTATATACTAGGTACGTTTAACACTAATTTTTGTATTGTTATGATTATTATTTTAATATATAACGTTTAAGACTTAATATTAATTTAACTTTTAACAAATATTCGTATAAACAAGGGTTGATAATGGTTGATAAACCCACACTTTTAGGGTTTTGGGTTGTGATTCCGGATAGGGAAACTTAGGACCACGTGAACTCCAAGGGGAGGATTACGACTATTCGTGACCCGCTCTACAGGTACGTTACTTATAGTTGTACATTTACGTTACGCGCATCGAAATCCGTAACGAGTGAAAAATATATATATTTTTTGTTATTTAGTCGACGTCCTCCGTAACGAGAGTACGTCCATTACGCGCGTCGAAATCCTTAACGAGTAAAAAATATATTATATTTTTTTTATTCAGTCGACGTTGTTCGTAACGAGCGTACGTCCGTTAAACATGTCGAAATCGGTAACGAGTCAAAAATATTGTGTTTTTTATTATTTAGTCGACGTCGTCGTAACGAGCGTATGTCCGTTACTCCCGTCGAAATCCGATACGAGTCAAAAATATATTGCTTTTTCTATTATTTAGTCGACGATGTCTGTAACGAGCGTGCGTCCGTTACGCGCATCGATGTCCGTAACGAGTAAAAAATATATTATATTTTTATTATTTAGTCGACGTCGTCCGTAACGAGCGTACATCCGTCACGCGCGTCGAAATCTGTAACGAGTAAAATTATAGTTTTTTTTTTATTATTTAGTCGACGTCGTCCGTTGCAACCGTACGTCCGTTACGCGGGTCGAAATCCGTAACGATTCAAAAATATATGGTTTTTTTTATAATTTATTCGACGTCGTCCGAAATGAGCGTACGCCCATTACGCGCGTCGAAATCCGTAACGAGTAAAAAATACATTGTTTTTTTATTATTTAGTCGACGCCGTACGTTACAAGCGTACGTCCGTTTCACCCGTCGAAATCCGTAATGAGTTAAAAATACATATTGTTATTTTATTATTTAGTCGACGTCGTCTATAACGAGCGTACGTCCGTTGCACACGTCAAAATCCGTAACGAGTAAAAAATATATTATATTTTTTTTATTTAGTTGACGTCGTCCGTAACAAGCGTAAGTCCGTTACACGCGTCGAAATCCGTAACGAGTAAAGTATATTATATTTTTATTATTTAGTCCACGTCTTTTGTAACGAGCGTACGTAACGAGTAAAAAAATATATTGTTTTTTTAATATTTAGTCGACGTCGTTCGTAATGAGCGTATGTCGGTTACGCGCGTCGAAGACCGTAACGAGTTAAAAATATATTATATTTTTATTACTTTGTCGACGTCGTCCATAGCGAACGTATGTCCGTCACGCGCGTCAAATCTATAACGAGTCAAAAAATAGATTGTTTTCTTATTATTTAGTCGACGTCGTCCGTAACGAGCGTACGTACGTTAGGCGCGTCGAAATCCGTAACGAGTCAAAAATATATTATATTTTATTATTTAGTCAACGTCGTCCGTAACGAGCGTACGTCCGTTACGCGCGTCGAAATCCGTAAAGAGTAAAAATATATTGTGTTTTATTATTTAGTCGACGTCGTCCGTAACGAGCGTACGTCAGTTACGCGCGTCGAATTCCGTAACAAGTAAAAGTATTTTTTTTATTATTTAGTCGACGTCGTCTGTAACAAGCGTACGTCCGTTACGCACGTCGATGTCCATAACGAGTAAAAAATATATTGGTTTTTTATTATTTAGTCGGCGTCGTCCGTAACGAGCGTACGTCCCTTACGCGCTCGAAGTCCGTAACGAGTAAAAAATATTATATTTTTATTATTTAGTCGACGCCGTCCATAACGAGCGTACCTTCGTTACGCGCGTCGAAGTCCGTAACGACTAAAAAAAATGTTATATTTTTATTATTTAGTCAACGTCGTCCATAACGAGCGTACGTACGTTACGTGCGTCGAAATCAATAACGAGTCAAAAAATATATTGTTTTTTTATTATTTAGTCGACGTCGTCCGTAACGAGTGTACGTCCTTTACACGCGTCGAAATACGTAACGAGTAAAAAATATTTTATATTTTTTATTATTTAGTCGATGTTCCATAACGAGCGTACGTCCGTTACGCGCGTTGAATTCCGTATCGAGTAAAAAATATATTATATTTTTATTATTTAGTCGACATCGTCCGTAACAAGCGTACGTCCGTAACGAGCGGACGTCCGTTACACGCATCGAAATCCGTAACGAATAAAAAATATATTATACTTTTATTATTTAGTCCACGTCGTCCGTAACGAGCGTACGTAACGAGTCAAAAATATTGTTTTTTTAATATTTAGTTGACGTCGTCCGTAATGAGCGTATGTCCGTTACGCGCGTCGAAGACCGTAACGAGTTAAAAATATATTATATTTTTATTTACTTTGTCGACGTCGTCCATAACGAGCGTACGTCCGTCACGCGCGTCAAATCTATAACGAGTCAAAAAATAGATTGTTTTCTTATTATTTAGTCGACGTCGTCCGTAACGAGCGTACGTACTGTAACAACTCAGAATTTCGTTGTTATCTTTTCTTTTATTATCGATTGTATCTATCCTTTGTAAATCTCGAGATTCGTTTATAAGAAAAGTTTATGTTAATTATACAATTATGTATGTCATATCGTATCTAATCGCTTATTAAATCGCATCGCATCGCAACTCGCAGTTAATTATAAGGTTTTATATTATTTATGTGTTATGTATGTTTGTGCTTATGATTACGCTCGCTATCGCATCGCTCTCGCACGCTCAAATCGTTAAATAGTACTATTATATCAATTATAACGCTTAATATAACTACCTAATACGAACCGAATCGCCAAACGAACACTTAACGCGAAATCAGCAAATGAAACTTGGTCACCAGGCCAAGTTCAGCCGAACTTGACTACCACAAGTTCGCCCGAACTTCCTGGAGACACAAGAATCCCTTATTTTCTTCAAGTTCGCTCGAACTTGTACAGGTGTGTACATGTTCGGCCGAACTTAACTAATTTCTCTTGAAAACCTAGAAGGTTCGACCGAACTTGACTCCACCAGCTCTCCTTTTTGCCTTCACCTATAAATACCCAGCTCTCTCCTCTCATTTGAACTTGCTGTAAGTTCGCCCAGAGCTCCTGAAACCCAAAACCCTCTGTTTCTAAGTAAGAATCAACCCGATTTCTACTACAATGATGTTCAACAACGTTTTACAACAGTTTACAACGATTTTGCACAAGGCATTGCCTTCGTTTTCATCAAAACTATTCTGTTTACGAAAATCTTCACATTTTTCCATAAAAACTTCTATTTTCACTCAGATCTATACTAGATCTGAGCAAAACCTTTTAAAGTATTGATTTTTACACCAATTTCGGACTAACGACGTATGTTTCTTTCACTTTTGAGTGGAACGAGGCGTTGCCAAGCAAGAATCTTAGATCCGGAAGCACAAGGATGAAAACGTCACTTTAAACAACCTGGACTAACCCGTACGAACCCTCCGGTTCGCCCGGATTAGCCCGAGTTTCTGTAAAATGGCTAAGTTCGCTCCAAAAGACCTCTCCAGCCTAAGTTTTACCTAGTGGCTTAAGGTTGGAGGGATGGGCACTCGATTTCCTCAGCAAACGACGCGAAAACGAAAGATTTTGGACCCGAAAACACCAAGTTCGCTCGAGAATCACCAGCACACCAGGTCAAGTTCGACCGAACTTTGGTCTTTCTCACCAATTTCTACACAAGTTCGCCCGAACTTGTCTAGTTTCTTAGGAAACTATACAAGTTCGCCCGAACTTATCTTTCCAGTAAGCTGTTCTTACAACTTCGCCCGAACTTGTCAAGTTTCCTAAGAAACTCACCAAGTTCGACCGAACTTGACACCAAAATCACCAAAACTTAACAAGTTCGCTCGAACTTGTATGTTTACATACAAGTTCGGCCGAACTTGCCTACTGTTCAATCCAAACTTAACCATTTCAGCTTTTCGGAGACTGATGCACTTCCGTTCGCGTATGCAGGCTGATCTGGCGCTCCTCTTCACCTCTCGACAGTCGTCTACTCTCTCCTAAATGCACCGACTGTGAGTATACTTGACCCGTTTTCGCTTTAATGCACTATTTGGGTGTTACATAAGTTCCTATATCAAAATCACCTCACAAATCAAACTGTTTACCACACGCGAATAATCTGATAATATATGCTCAATACGTGATACTAGAAACATGTGACTAGGACTTATTTTCGTTAACTTGCCTCTTTAGCTCGTATGGTACTATAGTGTGGCTAACACCCGTCGGGGTCTAGTTAGAATGGACGCGCAAGCCTTCTCACAGTAGTTAGCATGAGAAATAAGACTATGTTTATCTGTGTGATGTGTTTTGGTGTATCATGGTATGTAATTGGACTATTTCGCGAACGGTTTCTCTATTATGCTAGTATTACTAAAACTTGTATGCTCACCTTTACTTACTTGTATTGAATTGTATTTTAACGTATGTAACAGGTTGAGGATTTTAGCTTGGATGCTTTGGATGTAACGTGCTTAGTTTAGTTTGCTTTTGTTTAGTCCTGAATTGTAATGAAATCTAGAGGATATCGAACCCGATTAGTTTTGTGGGAAAACAAGTTTCTATAATGATTATTTTGAAATATTGTATTTAATGGTATGAGACGTTAAATGTTAAATGATGTTGATAGATAATTATTATGGAATTCTCATGAGACAATCTGGTCGCCTAGTGCCACTACCCCGATGATTCCACCATCGGTTGGGGTGTAACACGTACGTTAGGCGCGTCGAAATCCGTAACGAGCCAAAACTATATTATATTTTTATTATTTAGTCGACGTCGTCCATAACGAGCGTACGTCCGTTACGTGCGTCGAAATCCGTAACGAGTAAAAATATATTGTTTTTTTATTATTTAGTCGACGTCGTCCGTAACGAGCGTACGTCCCTTACGCGCGTCGAAATCCGTTACGAGTAAAAAATATATTGTTTTTTTATTATTTAGTCGACGTCATCCGTTACGCACGTCGATGTCCGTAACGAGTAAAAAATATATTAGTTTTTTTATTATTTAGTCGGCGTCGTCCGTAACGAGCGTACGTCCATTACGCGTGTCGAAGTCCGTAATGACTAAAAAATATATTATATTTTTATCATTTAGTCGACGTCGTCCATAACGAACGTACGTTCGTTACGCGCGTCGAAATTAATAACGAGTCAAAAAATATATTGTTTTTTATATTATTTAGTCGACGTCGTCCGTAACGAGCGTACGTCCTTTACACGCGTCGAAATACGTAACGAGTAAAAAATATTTTGTATTTTTATTATTTAGTCGACGTCGTCCGTAACGAGTAAAAAATATATTATATTTTTTATTATTTAGTCGACATCGTCTCTAACGAGCGTACATCCATTACACGCGTCGAAATCCTTAACGAGTAAAAAATATATTATATTTTATTATTTAGTCGACGTCAATAGTAACGAGCATACATCCGGTTACGCGCGTCGAAATCCGTTCGAGTCAAAAATATATTGTTTTTTTATTTTAGTCGACGTCGTCCGTAATGATCGTACGTCCGTTACGCGCGTCGAAGACCGTAACGAGTTAAAAATATATTATATTTTTATTACTTTTTCGACGTCGTCCATAACGAGCGTACGTCCATTACGCGCGTCAAATCTATAATAAGTCAAAAAATAGATTGTTTTTTTATTATTTAGTGGACGTCGTCCGTAACGAGCGTACGTACGTTATGCGCGTCGAAATCCGTAACAAGTCAAAAATATATTATAGTTTTATTATTTAGTCGACGTCGTCCGTAACGAGCGTGCGTCCGTTACGCGCGTCGAAATCTGTAACGAGTCAAAAAATATATTGTTTGTTTATTATTTAGTCGACGTCGTCCGTAACGAGCTTACGTCCTTTACACGCGTGAAATACGTAACGAGTAAAAAATATATTATATTTTTATTATTTAGTCGACGTCGTCCGTAATGAGTCTACGTCCGTTACGTGAGTTGAGGTCCGTAACGAGTAAAACATATATTATATTTTTACTATTTAATCGAGGTCGTCCATAAAGAGAGTACGCCCATTACGCGCGTCGACATCCATAACGAATCCAAAAATATATTGTTTTTTAATATTTAGTCGACGTTGTCCGTAACGAGCGTACGTCCATTACGCACGTCGAAATCCGTAACGAGTAAAAAATATATTGTTTTTTTATTATTTAGTCGACATCATCCGTAACGAGCGTACGTCCATTACGCGCGTCGAAATCCGTAACGAGTAAAAAATATATTGTTTTTAATTATTCAGTCGACGTCGTCCGTAACGAGCGTACGTCCGTTACGCGCGTCGAAATCCGTAACGAGTAAAAAATATATTGTTTTTTATTATTCAGTCGACGTCGTTTGTAACGAGCGTACGTTCGTTACGCACGTCGAAATCCATAACGAGTAAAAAGTATATTGTTTTTTTTATTATTTAGTCGACGACGTCCGTAACGAGCGTAGGTCTGTCACGCGCGTCGAAATCCATAACGAGTAAAAAGTATTTTTTATTTTTATTATTTAGTCGACGTCGTCCGTATCGAGCGTACGTCCGTTACGCGTGTCGAAATCCGTAACGAGTCAAAAATATTTTTTTTATTATTTAGTCGATGTCGTCCGTAACGAGCGTACATACGTTACACGCGTCGAAATCCGTAACGAGTCAAAGATATAATATATTTTTATTATTTAGTCGACGTCGTCCGTAACAAGCGTATGTCCGTTACGCGCGTCGAAATCCGTAACGAGTAAAAGATATATTGTTTTCTTATTATTTTGTCGACGTCGCCCGTAACGAGCGTACGTCTGTTACGCGCGTCGAACTCCGTAACTGGATATCACAAGAATCACCGCTCGAAACAAGAGCCAGGAGTGGGGTACGAGCGATGACCTGGTTTTCCTGTATTGCCTCTTGTAGATGAGGTCGTGCGCTCTCTCACACGGGTTGGCGCAATACTTCGCCTCCGCGCATCATTGATAGGAGCGCGGATTAATATACGTCGGCGCCTACATCACTGTAGTATAGATCTTTGGTTTGGCTATCACCCGGAGACTGACCCGCATGTATGCCCAACGATACAGTCGAAGCGGATGGGGATGAACACGATACCGGGAATGAACATAACCAAAAGGTTCCCAGACGCGAAGCGGTTTAAGGGAATGGACGGCCTGCCTTACGTGCCTACGCAGCTGCCGGACAGTTCGAGCTAGTATATTCCCCACATGATCCGGAGGTGCCGCAGCATGAGCCGAAGATGTACATTCCGGAGCCACCACAGTCGCATGGACCACCCGGGGCGCCTCTGTTCCCACGACATGTTGGGCCTGGTCCTGCCCCCTCGTACGCCTGGGTATCAGCAGCTACGTCGCGACGTAGACATGCTGACGTATGTGATGGACTGGGTGGTTGCGGAGCTGCAGGATCGCCGACAGCGTGAGGGGTTACCTCCACGACACTTTGTTCCGGCTGCGGAATGGCAGCAGCAGGAGGAGCAACGGCAGCAACAACAACCATAGTTATATATTATTTGTTATGTATGTACAAACTTTTGTTGTATATTCAGTCGTATTAATTTAACGCTATAGTATTTTAACGTTATAGTATTCGAACCGCATCCATACTTGGTATAGTTTATTAATTTAAATGGTATAATATATTCGGACCGTACACGAGTTTTTTAAAATAATTAACAGTATAATATTCAAACATTTATAGTATTCGAACGGCACTAGACATGGAATAATACTTTATTTTAAACGATAACGATATTATATATTCTAACCGTATATACGCTTTTCAAAATATTTTAACATTATACCATTTTAACGTTATACGCTTTTCGACGCGTGACCGACGACATCGACTAAGTAATAAAAACATTATATATTTTTAACTCGTAATATATTTTAAGCGAATTAACGCTTTTCGACACGTGGCCGACGACATCGACTAAGGCTGGAAATGACCAAAAAATTTATGAAGGTTATATACGTTGCGTATAGCTCTTTACGCAGTGTATTTAAACTTTATGGAAAACTAATGCTTCAAACCCACCAAAATGACCCAAAAAACCTGATGGTTTATATATGCTGCGTATAGAACTATACGCAGCGTATATAAACCCTTGTTTTTGTGCAATGATTGTTGATCAGGCTCTTAATTGCATCCTTTACCTACGATGCGTATAGACCTATGCGCAGCGTAGGTAAAGACAAATTTGATTAGGGTTTGGTGTGCATATAGGCACATTGGTGTGCCAATACGTACACCCTTTTTAATCCACTTAGTCATGCTTGTCTTTCTTCTCTGTTTTGGTCGGCCGAGACTAATGCAGGGATGCCAAAAAGGGATGGTGTTGTTTGACTAGAAGGTGATATAGATAACTATAAATAAAAAAAAAATGACATAACTTTTCTGTGTGTGGTATACCGTAAGATACTAAAACAGTGGAGCTCTCCTTTTTTCTTCTCCTGGTACTTTCCAGATTCAAGTTGAATCTGCCCAGAAAATTAACACCTAAGATTCTTCATGAAAGTTAACTATGGAGAGGCTTGAATAAGTAAAAAACTAACCTAAGTATTGGTGCTAGTTTGTTAGTTGTCTTGAAGTCATCCGGTGATTATTCAACACAGTTGGAAGCTGTCACACCCCGACCAAGGGGCTGGGCCGAAAAACGAATTGATACCAAACATTAAGCCATGTGAGCATACAACGGAAGCAATGTGATAATAACTATACATTAATACAAAATTGATTACACTTAGATTCGTTACAAATATTCTAACCGTAAAGATAAATTAACTTAAACTAACATCTAACCATCAAGGTAACTACCAATGGCGGTCCTAAAGAGTATTTACTAGAGACTATTTGTTGCGGTGGCGATAAGGGGTTTAAGCATATTTTCAAGGGATGCGATCGGGTTTTTTACCTAAAATATATACTGTTTTTTAAGGGGCGCCCGCCCACCAAGACACTTGGGTCCGCCCCTAGTAAGTACTATCCTCTTTAATACTTCCACGTAGATCTTTGTATACACGCCCATCATCATCATCCTGAGCCGTAGTCGCTTGTTCCACCTATAGCCAAAATAGGGTACATGAACACACGCTTAAAAATAGTTTTGTCAACACTAAGTTGAGTGACTTCGTGTGTTTTGCTTAGTGGGCCGAAATAAAGTTTCATGTGTATAAAAATAAGTTTGAGTGTTACACTTTTAAAATAGTGATGTAAAAGCCACAACCTCAAACCTAAGGCAAATCTATACGCTGCACGTATAGATTACATTTCATAACATATGGGTCACATAGGGTCCGTAGACCGGTTCCTCGGGACTCACTATTGGGTTTGACACCCCCGCTCCTCCTAGTTAGTCTCTCTAACCTGAATATATATGAAAAAGGGTGCATATGTGTCCAACTATATTTAACATTGTCTTGATTGTACGATGTACGAGGCCCATTCTTCTCAAAGGTTGGTTATAGACTCATGATGTCAAATCTGTCATTGTCTTAGCTAGGCATTGAGTTGATCACTCACGAATTTCATTGGTTATGTGTATATTTTCCAAAATTTATTTCGAGAAATGATTTTCAACGAGATTTTAAACCTGTGAACTAACCAACATTTTATTCATGATTTTTAGCATGTTTTTAGGTGTCTAATTCAAGACGGAGTGTCCCAGTTTTGAATTTATGTGCATACTAGGATAGCATCTTTTGAAGGATTTTCCTTATTAGCCTATAAGTGTAGGCTTGTTTTTGAATCCAAAGGATTTGAGATTTCAAAATGATCTGTAAAACTTCTGTATCAGTGTCATCTAAGTATTTGCATAATAATATGTTCTGTAAACCTTTTTAGTTGCATCCTTGTGATTTCCGCATTGGCATGGTGTAGCAGGGGAAGAGTGATTGTTTATTCGGAAAATCCTTTCATTGTGGAACACTTGGTACAAAGTATTTCATGGGTCACCTCTTGGTGGTCATATTGAAGTCGCAACAACCACACGGCGTATTGCTTCACATTTTCTTTGGTCCAATCTAAAAGATGATGTTATGACATTTGTCAAGAAGTGCACAACATGCCAAACTACTAAGTATGCAATGCATAAGCCTTACAAATTTCTTCCCCTACCAATTCTGGCTGAACCGTGGGACGACTTGCCCTTAGATTTCATCACTTACTTGTCGCCTTTCTACAAAAGAACAACCAGATGGGCTATTGAAGATAATTTGTTGAACTTTTTTATTTCTTGGTCTTAGCGACTCATTATAAAGCCATAATTTATAGCCGCATTATTTAAGGGGCATCTATAGTTTGCACATAGTGCCAAAGTCTATTGTATATAACTCGATTTTAGACTCAGTTGTTTAAACAAATTGGCACTAAACTTTTGCACTAAACTTTTGAGTGCCTATCACCCACAGAGTAATGGGCAAATGAAAGTGGAAATTCCTTCTTTGAAAGCATACTTACGGGCCTTCGTTCATTATAAGCCAACTTTTTGGCAACACTATTTGTATCTTGTGAAATTTTGGTACAATAATAGTCATCATACCGCCATTAATATGACTCCACTCAAGGTAGTTTATGTCCGAGAACACATTACAATACACGATTACAAACCATGTGACGTTAACATGACTTATACTGATATTCCTCTTATTGAAAATCAAAGAATATTGGGCTTTCTCATAACAACTTTGGGTCGTGCACAACAATGTATATTCAAGGTTGGTGAATTTCTGTATTCGAAGTTGCGTAACTATTGGCAAAGTCTAGTAGCATGGCGTGAAAATAAAAACCTTGCCATGCGATATTTTGGACCTTTTAAAATTTTGGACAAGATGGGTTCGTTTGCTTATAGGTTGGATTTGCCCAAGTAGGTCAAAATACACTCGTTTTTTATGCTTCCCTACTTAAATAAAGCAAAATTAAAATTCAGTCGGAGGAACTTCCATCATATCAGAAATCCGAACCTGTACGAGTTATTGATGAGTGTTAGACCATTTTACAAGACCGTAAAAGTAAGAATTGAGGGACAACGTGAACTTCTCATTAGATGGATGGGCTGAGATATTTCTGAGGCTTCTTGGGAAACTCTGAATTATATGCACACTACTTATCCATGATTTGATGTCAACTTCTAGGAGGGGCAGAATAGATATGAGCTCGGCCTGAAAGGCGGACCAGGCCACCGTACTAGCCGATTGGCCCAGGAGGGAAACTCACCCAATTTGGCATCGCTAAAAGCAACGATTCACCTACATTTGTGTAGCTACTCTCACTATTTCGTTTGACATGATCCTACTTAATTGTTTCTAGTTTTTAAGATTCGTTTATTAATTCCCAAGTTATTTGTTTGCTTAAATCCTTTTTGATGAGTTGAATTTAATGATGAGAAAATTCGCCAAAATTTGTGCTTCTATTTTCCACCTCTTCCCTTTTGAGCCTAACCCCTATCAAAATCCCACCATAATACGACAAGATTTCAAGCTCAACATTTCTATAATATGTAACCTTTGGTTATTAATGCTTACACATCAGTTTATCTCAAGCATAATATTCAGTTACACACGTCATTTGATTCATTGAAACAATAATTTTGATTCTCTAAACTAGTGACAATACATGAATTTTGGGTTGGAAGGACAAAATGGGTCGGGTAAAAAAAAGCATCCGGGAAAATCATCAATTGTCTTTTCATTTAAAGATGATGTTTTGCTTTCCAAAAGATAATAAAAAAAAAACTTAACATATACAAACATAAAAATTAACATAAATATAAACGAACATATTAAATTAATATTATTAATACAAACAATAAACTAATGAATGTATATATACTGAAACCTGGAAGTTAAAACTAAAAACACAAATCTCAAAAGTCAAGACTAAGAATTCAACAAAGACGTTTCCCCAATTCAACTATAACGACTTTGGCAATTGACTCTATTTTTATCTAAAAGTAACTAGCTTGAATATATAGTACATGTGGTATTTTTCTCAATAATCCATTTCCAAATCATGGGTTTAACAATTCCTCTTTGTGATGTACATTCTAAGACAGTTTTATGTGACATGAAATTACTTAAAATTAAGTCTATTCTCAAAGTTATAAACACAATCAAGGCAGCTGGCAATTTTGCTTGTAAAAAATGTTTTGTGACTTTAATTAATAAAAAAATTATACATCATAGAGCTAACAAGAGCTAGAAAGAATCTTAAAATGTAGAACCAATTTGTCAGGTGTGGGGTTAACTCACATGATAGAGGTTTTTGTCTTTTAGTGGAAGGTTTTGGGTTCAATCTCAAGCAAGGGTGATTTATTTGTAAAGAGTAAATTGTCATTTTAGGCCTTGAGGTTTGTCCTAAATTGCCATTTTAGTCCAAATAGTTTTTTTTCTCCTCTAGGTCCCTGAGTTTTCTATTTTCTTGTCATTTTGATCACATTGACTAACGCCGTTAAAAGAACCTCAGTTTTAACCAGGGGTATTCTTGGCATTAATTATAATACTAATAATATTTATAATATAAAACACAAAAAAACTAACATTGTGATGGGCACCTCCACCACCGTCACCGACCTCCGGCCCATCATAATGTTAGTTTTTTTGTGTTTTATATTATAAATGTTATTAGTATTATAATTAATGCCAAGTATAACCCTGGTTAAAACTGAGGTTTTTTTAACGGAGTTAGGCAATTTGATCAAAATGGCAAGAAAATTGAAAACTCAGGGACCCAGAGGAGAAAAAAAACTATTTGGACTAAAATGATAATTTACGACAAATCTCGGGGACTAAAATGACAATTTACTCATTTGTAAATATAAGAGTTTGTGAGAATAACATTAACCATTCAAAAAAGAAAGAACCAATAAAAACACATAAGAATGTCAATTAGGCAACAATGAAATACCTCATGATTGTGTAGTAAATGGTTTCCAAAGGTTTTTTTTAAACATTAAAGTTTTGTCGTAAATCCGTAGCAAATATGAATTAGTGACGCCTTTGTGATGGAAAAATGCGTTGGAAATAGCCAAGTTTCTAGTAGTGTCATGTTATAAAACCATTGATTCCAATCTAAGAAAAGAATAAGAACATGTAGGTTTTGATCTCTTCAATAATGTTGCTGGGTGTGTATCATAACCATTGAACGCCATTTCATTCTGTGTCTTCCAAATTCACCATGTCGATCCTGAAGAACTCAGTGATAATAACAAACTATATTTAGTAATGAAGAAGAACAAGATATACCAAAGAACTCAAACTTTGATGATACTATACCGCTGAGTTCTTATTTACCATCTTTTCCAACTCTGTTTTTGTTAAAGTTTATTTTGTGACGCTTCCACCCAAAAAACTCAATTATTTTTTAGACCCAACTTAGTGGGGCGGAGTAGTGGGACGGCACATCACGGGAGAAGGATGCATAGCGCCCCATAGCGCCGCCAACATCACTATGGCAGGCGCTATGGGGGTTCAATTTTGGATCCCCACGAGCTACATCACGGCGTGAACGATGGAGGGTTTCAAAAATATGATCGTTGCAACAGCCATATATTATTTAAAAACAATATAATATTCCTAAAATATATATATATATTATATATACGTCGTTTACCCGCGCGATGCGGCGGGAGTGATGATTTACAATAGGATACTCGTTTACCGTTAGTTTATCGTCGTCTGCTTGTGATATATTGTATAGTATCTTAAGTTAGTTTTCTTATTCATGATATGTTAGCACTGGTTACTCTGTTTATTTTATCAATTCTTTGGTGATATACTTTTTGTTAATTTTTTTACTTGCTTTCATGTGATCTATCTACAAGAAGAGTACAAAACAAGGAAGTAGATGTAATTAAAAACAAGAAGAGTACAATACAAGCAAGTAGCTGGACAAAACACCAAAAACAAAATACGAGATCCTTGTATTCGTCATGTTACATTCATCCGTTCGTCATGATTCTTGTATCTCTCATCTATTGTACCAGATTTATACACAAAAAAAAACAAAGTTAGACGCTTACAGGTGTTTAAAAAGGTAATTTCTGGAAGCAATTAAGGCACAAAATCTACTAACTTACCTTCTTTTGATACGAATATGGTTCATTAATCACACAACACTTCTTGGTAGACAACATTTGATGTGTAAACTCCGCGTTGTTTAAAAGCCTTGGCGAGATGTACCAACACCTTCGTATTTTGTCTTGAAATCCCTCTTGATAACGCCACATAAAGTTGTCGATGTGAAAATACAGAATCCGATAAATAAATACCAACGTGCGGAATTGTTTACCTTGAGCTTTATTAATCGTCATGGAAAAGCTTAGTCGAATTGCAAATTGTTTTCTTTTCAGCTTGAATGGGAACATGTCATCTTCAGAAAGGTTAGAGGATTCTTGGCAAAAATTCTTGTTTACCGGCATGTTGACCGACTGCAATGTCCGCATCAATAACATTTTTGCATGAACCCTTTACATATCAACCGCGTGCCATTACACAGGCCATGTGATGGATCGATATTCCGTAACAATATTATTGGGCATCTAATTTTTAAACGAAGCTTATGAGGCGGCAAACCACTAACATTTAGCGAGTTTAAGAACTCAATCGGATAGAAGTTGTGCTGGTCGTCTTCAGCTTCGTCAAAACTGTAATACACTTTGTCCTCCCTTTGAAAAATGTCAATCATTTGATTATTCATCTCATCAACACTCTCATTTTAGTGGACAATATTGCTCTAGAGATTATATAATCCGAAGAATATACATTATCTTCAACTGATGGAAAGATGGCATTGATCAATTCTTTTATAGAGTTTTCTCTATTTTGCACTGAATTGTCGTGTCATCGGGTATGCGGATATAGTTTCCTTCGATCGGTTCTTCAGTTCCATCGCCGACTCTTAAAAGAAATTCAGAAAACCATGGATCTTTCAGCACTCTCATATTTATGGTCAACCGCATCTGTTTAGTCAAGGACCAAAGAGGTGACATTCGTAGGCTGGAATCTACAATTTGTGCGCGAGTTCCACGCTTAATAACAGGCAACACCTGTCTGAAGTCACCTCCCATAACCATTATCTTCCTACCAAATGGGAGACTAACACCTATAATGTCCTGCAATGTACGATCAACTGCCTCTATCGCCTGTCGTTTAGCCATCGACGCTTCATCCCATATGATTATTTTGGCAGACCGAATTAGTTGAGTGGTCCTACTCTGTTTTTTGATATTGCACATTGAATTATTTTCAAGTTAATAGGAATCTTGAATCTCAAGTGAGCCGTTCTACCTCCTGGCATATTATTAGCCGCAGCACCTGATGAAGCTGTTGCGAGAGCAATAAGATCACGTGACCGAATTTCAGCAAGCAAGGCATTGTACAAAAATGTTTTTCCAGTTCCACCCGGACCATCAATAAAGAAGACGCGTGGAATATCAGTATCAACATGCATTATGATCTCATCGAACACGTTTTTTTGGTCTGGATTAAGTGAATCTTTGGCATTCAAGTGTTCAGGTTCCAAAACAATCCCATACTCCTCTTGTAACTCACGATAACCTACATCGTGTAAGTTAACATCGCCTGTTATCTTAGGAAGGTCGAATTTATTGATATTCTTACCCATGGATTGTAGAAAGACACTGATTTCGGTAAGAACCATATTTTGAACTCGTTCGATACTTTGACAATGTAACCGATGATCTTCAGACAGTGAATCAAAGTGGTCGTTCCATAACTTTCGAATATCTCCAGGTTGGCAAAAAGTCATTACGGTCGCAAATAACCTTCTAAGAGCATTGGGAAACTGAAACATAGATGCTTCTTCGAGACATTGTGATAGATATTCATCGTCTTCTATTAAGCCTAACTCAAGAGCTGCTTTTCGAAATGTCTCACACCTTCGACCATTAACTGTGCAAAGATGTTCAAAACCCTCTAACATTTGACAAAAGTAACATAAGTAGTACCTTTCTCCTTCGGCCAGATTAGCGGAAACCATACGACCTCTTTGTTTTTTACTGCCACGATGATTCCAACGGCGTGTGCTTCCATTCCACGTGAAGTGTTTTGGAAAATCTTTATACCCTTGCTGTTGCATCGGTTCTATTTTTTTTCAAAAAATGTTGTTAGCATGGTTCTCTTATCCCTTTCCATGTCAACAATATTAGACATGTTGTCATCATCTCTAAATCCAACCATCTGATTATTTGGGAGATGAAGTTATAAGGCTAGAACAGAAGGAAAGAGTTGAGAAAGAGAGAAGGAAAAAATGCGCCACATAGCCTCTGCGAGCGATATATAGCGTGCAACTTGAATAACCTATTTGTCATGTCCTTTATAAACATATTTGAAAAGATATTTCACAAATTTTATACTTGAGCAAACTTCAACATTGATGTGGCATTTAAACATCATCAAAAGCCTTGGGTTATATGGACCGGTAACGCCTCGCTTTTCGCAGCTTTCCGTTTTTAGAAAGATTGTATCATATTTCTATTTTCGGAAACTCTTTCCTTTGTAATCGTATCTCATCTTGAATCATTGTAAATTCGAGACCTTGATCGTAATGAAATTAATTTTTATGTGGAATATACATTACTTATACATGTTTATACATTGATTCATATCATAAATTAACTTGTAAACAATTCTTGTTTTAATCTTAATTCTTAAAGCATTTCATTCATACAAGATACTTGGTTATTCAATCACAGAAATTATAATCATTCAATCGCAAGAGTTACACTTATTTGACACTTCGTTATGTGTTACAAACTTGTTAAGTGTTAGTCTAGATTAATCTTTTCAAAACATGTTATTTTTGCTTATAAAACCATAGGTTATAATAGCCAAACATTAGGAATATCATGCCACACCTTATTACAAGTTCATAACCCATTAAAAGGTAACAAATTAACCAATTAATAACCTTTAATTAGCAAAAAAAATAAAAATAAAATAAAGGCAGCCCACTTTTAAGGGTGTGTTTAGGCTTGTTTCAAGCCTCAATGCCCACTAAACACTCCCAAAGCCCAACCCAATGAAACCCTAATCCATCCCCTATAAAACCCAAGACTCCTCCAAGCATTTTTCACTTTCTAAACACTCCCCATTCACTCTCAAACACTCCAAATCGCGGTTGAGATCAAGAGATCGAGCAGATTCATCACCTCTTTCAAAAGTGAGCATAACTCACTCATTTCTTGGCCGATTTACTTTATTCTTTTTCCTACTTACTTGGATTAACCTTGGGTATGATTCCATGGTCTCTCCTTGGAGAATTCTAGGCCTGGAAGTTCCCCGAAAAGGGCTCCAAACTTTCTGTTTTTAACAAATCTTTTTAAAACTTATGTTTTACCTTCAACAAACTTGAGTTCTTGTGCTCCTAATCACACTTATGATTAAGGAAGCCTAACCAAGCTTGTTTATATGAACTAAGGGTTGTTCTAGCACCCTAAAATTTCTATTTTCAAAGAGCTTTTAGCTCACGAGTGTTGCCAAGTCTTGAACTTGATGTTAGTGAGAATACAAGGTTAGCTTGGGCTATTCTATATAAAAGTCCACACAACACTTGATGATTTCCTATACCACTAAGGCCTATTCGAGCTTCATAGAGTAACAAGGCTACACCACGTCCCCGACGAAGGATGTAGGGGATGCACGACCCTAGTTTGCTTACTCGGTTGATATAATGCTTTAGTAAAGAATTCTTTATTTTATGTAGTTTATGTAATTCTATGTTCATGACCCTCCTTGTGTCTATGACACTTGTGTAGTGGTGAATCCAAACAAGGTTCCAAAGTGGATGGTTAATCCTGCCACCTCCTACTTGGCTTACATGACATCAAAAGGTTCCAAAGTGGTTGGTTCATCCTCCCACCTCCTACATGACTATATAACTATATATAAATCTATGGACTATATATTATATCAAATCGAAACCTTGATAATGAATACATAATCATCTATCAAGTTAATAAGTTTTAGAGTTAAATGCTAAAATGGTCCCTGAGATTTGCTCAATTTTGCCACTTGAGTCCAAAATCCAAAATTTTAAAATTTAGGTCCCTGTGGTTTGCATTTTGTTGCCATTTTAGTTCAAATTTCAAATTTGGTCAGATTCTCAACTTAAATCCTAATATTTTATCTTTATCCTCAGGGGTATTTTGGTCATAGTAGATTTATTATAACTAATTATATATATATAATACCCTAAAATACACCCCAATAACCACCACTCTGCTCTCTCTCTCTCTCTCTGAACTACCGCCACCACACCACCACCACCCCCACCACCGCATCATCCCCACCACCACCATCCCACTGCCGCCAAGGAAGAGAGAGACGAGTAGAGAGAAAGAGACTTACGAAGATAGAGAGTACAAGGACAGAAAGAGCGGTGGGAGAAGGGGGAGCAGAGAAATTAGGGTTTGGATTAGGAGAGAGAGAGCGGTGGGAGAAGGGGGAGCAGACGAACAGAAAGCCGCTAGCAGTGGCGGTGGTCAAGTGCAGAGGAATTAGGGTTTGGATTAGGGTTTTCTGGTGAATTTGGGTCAAGGGTGGATGTTGGGGGTGGTGTTGAAGAGAATGGTGGTTATTGGGTTTTGATCAAAATTTGATTTTGTTTGTGGGTGACTGTCGGCGGCAGTTGGATGGTGGTGGTGGGGATGATGCGGTGGTGATGGTGGTGGTGTGGTGGTGGTGGTAGTTCAGAGAGTGAGATAGGGTGTTGTCCAGAAGTGGTGGCAGTTGGATGGTGGTGTTGGGTTTCAGTGGGATGGTGGTGTCGGCGGCAGTGGGATGGTGATGGTGGGGATGATACGGTGATGGGTGGTGGTGGTGGTGTGATGGTGGTAGTTCAGACA
This sequence comes from Scalesia atractyloides, assembly GCA_947069175.1. Classification (NCBI taxonomy): domain Eukaryota; kingdom Viridiplantae; phylum Streptophyta; class Magnoliopsida; order Asterales; family Asteraceae; genus Scalesia; species Scalesia atractyloides. Next base: position 63,932,517 of record CAMTDV010000019.1, read on the forward strand.
GAGAGATAGGGTGTTGTCCAGAAGTGGCGGCAGTTGGATGGTGGTGTTGGGGTTTCAGTGGGATGGTGGTGTCGGCGGCAGTGGGATGGTGGTGATGGGGATGATGCGGTGTTGGGGGTGGAGGTGGTGTGGTGGTGTTAATTCAGACAGAGAGATAGGGTGTTGTTTAGAGAGAGAGAGAGAGTTTGCAAATCTGTATTTTTTAATATGTATATATAGTGATGTTAATATGACCAAAATACCCCTAAGGATAAAGACAAAATATCAGGATTTAAGTTGAGAATCTGACCAAATTTGAAATTTGGACTAAAATGGCAACAAAATGCAAACCACAGGAACCCAGATTTAAGAAATTTGGATTTTGGATTAAAATGGCAAAAGTGAGCAAACCTCAGGGACCATTTTGGCATTTAACTCTAAGTTTTATCACTAAAGTGTGTAGTTCCTCGTTATGATTCTAATAGGTCCCGAACCTATGAAATCACATCAAACCCATATGGGTTATCATAGTGTCAAAAACGAGTGTTATACCTAGTGACTATTTTTATATATCTTAATACTTTATTATTCTTTATTCCGTAATCATGCTCGATAATCCGAATCTTCCGTTAAAACTCATTACTCATACCTATGTTCTTCTTGTAGAAGGACAAGGTGCCAAACCCTAATCTACAAACAAGCTTGCGGATTTGTCTAGTTGGAATACTTTTGCAAAAAACCGTGAGTACACTCGACCCATTTACCGTTTTATCACTTTTGGGTTGTAACATGTTTACTTATCAAATATACTTATCACAAACTCATGCTTTTACATGCTCGATGTAACAACTCCGATTTTCGTTGTTATCTTTTTCTTTTATTTTCCATTGTATCTATCGCTTGTAATCTCGAGATTCGTTTATAAGAAAGTTATGTTAATTAAATTATGTTGAATTACAGTTATATCTCATCTAATCGCTTATTGAATCGCATCGCTAATCTCATCGCATCGCAACTCGCAGTTAATTATATGGTTTTATGTTATTTATGTGTTATGTATGTTTGTGGTTATGATTACGCTTGCTATCGCATGGCTCTCGCACGCTCAAATCGTTAAAACGTACTATTATATCAATTATAACGCTTAACGCTTCGCGTATAACGCTTAATGTAACTACCTAATACGAACCGAATCGCCAAACGAACTCTTAATGCGAAACAAACAAAGAAAACCCAACATTTGGGTCAAGTTCACTCCAACTTGGTGATACCAAGTTCGGCCGAACTTGACTGGCCAAACTCAGGTTCTCCTTCTCTACTCAAGTTTGCTCGAACTTGCCTGAATCTCTAGGGATTCAGCAAGTTTGGCCGAACTTAACTCAACTCTCTTCAATATCTCTCAAGTCCGCTCGAACTTGCATGGTTTCATGCAAGTTCGGCCGAACTTGACTCCACCAGCTCTCCATTTTGCCTTCACCTATAAATACTCAGCTCCATTCTCTCATTAGAACTTGCTGTAAGTTTGCCCAGAGCTCCTGAAACCCAAAACCCTCTGTTTCTAAGTAAGAATCAACCCAATTTCCACTACAATGATGTTCAACAACCTTTTACAACAGTTTACAACGATTTTGCACAAGGCATTGCCTTCGTTTTCATCAAAACTATTCTGTTTACGAAAATCTTCACCTTTTTACATAAAAACTTCTATTTTCACTCAGATCTATACTAGATCTGAGCAAAACCTTTTAAAGTATTGATTTTTACACCAATTTCGGACTAACGACGCATGTTTCGTTCACTTTTGAGTGGAACGAGGCATTGCCAAGCAAGAATCTCAGATCCGGAAGCACAAGGATGAAAACGTCACTTTAAACAAGCTGGACTAACCCGTACGAACCCTCCGGTTCACCCGGATTAGCCCTAGTTTCTGTAAAATGGCTAAGTTCGCTGCAAAAGACCTCTCCAGCCTAAGTTTTACTCGGTGGCTTAAGGTTGGAGGGATGTGCACTCGATTTCCTCAGCAAACGACGTGAAAACGCAAGATTTTAGACCCGAAAACATTAAGTTCGCTCGAGAATCACCAGCACACCAGGTCAAGTTCGGCCGAACTTGTACCCATCTGGGTCAAGTTCGACCGAACTTGGGTCTTTCTCACCAATTTCCACACAAGTTCGCCCGAACATGTCTAGTTTCTTAGGAAAACAAGTTCACCCGAACTTGTCTTTCCAGTAAGCTTTTCTCACAAGTTCGCCCAAACTTGTCAAGTTTCCTAAGAAACTCACCAAGTTCGACCGAACTTGACACCAAAATCACCAAGACTTTAACAAGTTCGCTCGAACTTGTATGTTTACATACAAGTTCGGCTGAACTTGTCTACTGCTCAACCCAAACTTAACCGTTTCAGCAAATCGGAAGACTGATGCACTTGTGTTCGTTTACAGGCTGATCCAGCGCGCTTTGCAACACTTCTCAGATCCCTCATCTCACCTAAAAGCACCCACAGTGAGTATACTTGACCCGTTTTCGCTTTAATGCACTATTTGGGTGTTACATACGTTCCTCTATCAAAATCACTTCACCACACGCGAATAATCTGATTATGTATGCTCAATACGTGATACTAGAAACATGTGACTAGGACTTATTTTCGTAACTTGCCTCCTTAGCTAGTATGGTAGTATAGTGTGGCTAACACCTGACGGGGTCTAGTTAGGATGGACGCGCCAGCCTTCTCACAGTAGTTAGCATGAGAAATAAGCCTATGTTTGTGTGATGTGTTTTGATGTATCATGATATGTAATTGGACTATTTCGCGAACGGTTTCTCTATTATGCTAGTATTACTTAAACCTGTATGCTCACCTTTACTTAACTGTATTGACTTGTATTTTAACGTATGTAACATGTTGAGGATTTTAGCTTATATGCTTTGGATGTAGCATACTTAGTTTAGTTTGCTTTTGTTTAGTCCTGAATTGTAATGAAATCTAGGGGATATCGAACCCGATTAGTTTTGTAGGAAAACAAGTTTTTGTAATGATTATTTTGAAATATTGTGTTTAATGGTATGGGACGTTAAATGTTAAATGATGTCGATAGATAATTGTTATGGAATTCTCATGAGACAATCTGGTGGCCTAGTGCCACTGCCCTGATAATTCCGCCATCGGTTAGGGTGTGACACTCGATCCTTAATACATGATACTTGTTATGCCTAAATACATGCTAGAATTATACATGCTTGATCATTAACTTAGTTAGCCCAACTTAACATATATAGCACTATAGGAGTAGCACACCACCTGTCGGGGTTATGTTAAGATTCTCATACTAATTTTTAGTCTCGTCGCCTAGTGATGGGGGAAGCTTGATCTCGTTTATATCTGTGGAAACCCGGAGTTTGATCTAATATTGCATGTTTAGCATTTATCTTACTTAACGATTAACATGTGGATTCGAGTTATACTTTTTACACTTATGCTATGTATCACCAAACTTGTGTACTCGCCTTTGCCTTTGCATTGAATTGTTATTTTAAATATGTTACAGGTTGAAGAGGATATGCATGATGAAAGCTAGTAGGAATACTTTAGAAACTCATTCTAAACTTACTAGATTAGCTTATGTTGTATTTTGTTTCGTTGTTGTAACGTTATTTGCTTCAAATGATGTACTTGATAATTATCTTATGAAATTAAATGTTTTAATCAAATCTTGTCACAATAAGTATTTATGAGCAATGTGCAATCTCTTTCGTCCCGCCTCGATGTTTCCACCATCGGTTGGGGTGTGACAGGACCACCCATCTATTATCAAGTGTTGTTCCTCGTACATCCACCTTTATTCCGGTGTCTCTCCTTCAATACAATGGTATGCGTCGTCTCCTTGTGTTGTATGTTCATTAAATTGTCTAGGATAGCGAAAACGACAAATTTTAGGATCACCCTGCATACAAGGACTGCTTAATCGTAAATTTCCGCAAGGACCGTGAATCATGTGCTTGACAACAATCTCATGCAATTTGGGATGTCTTACTTTGTTAGGAATTTCAGCACACACAACCTTATCATAATGGTCCGCGTTATTGATTTTGTGTTGCGGGTACATGATAAGGAGAAAATGTGTGCGGCAAACCACGTTTTTGAAATTCGATGACATACACGTATGCCTTAACTTCCCCGATGGATATGTTTCTTGAAGAGTTGTTCCTTAAGATCTTCTAATTTAGCCCGAAACACTCTTGAAACAAGGCCTGGACGATCTTGTGCAGTTTGACCAACATGTAAATTATCACATATCTCATGCCACTTAGGATTACACGTCATTGTAAGGAATATATCAAGCTTGCCTTCATCTTGAACTAAAGTTATGGCATCTAGAAAACCCTAAAGTTAAACACGAATTAATAACTCTCGACATTCATCAAATGAATAAAAGACACACACCCGTAAAGCAGCTTTACGAAGAGCAGAATAACGCATATAAGCCGTCATGAGTCTCAACATCGAAATATCAAGAGGCATCGAAAAGTACAACAAAACGATGTGGCTCAGATCTACCAGAAATCATAGCTGCAAGGTGGGTTGCAGGTCAAACCCTACCATCCGCCATCATTGCCCTGCCAAAATCAACTGGAAAAAGAATTTTGAGATCATCATAGCCGAGTGACAGAACCATCGATTACCACAGGCAACCAACAATACTATAGCAAAATACCTTAATTAGATCACAAAACTGCTAAAAAGCCACGATTAAGTAGGCTCACATATAGATCACAACCAAGCAACCAAAAGCCCTAAATCGACAATATAACATCAATACAATAGGCTCACAAAAAGATCACAGCCAAGAGACCAAAACCCATAAGAAAATTAACGATAAAGTCAAACAATTGAACTTTGAAATAAAAAATTAACATTCATCCAATCCAAATAAACGACAAAGTAGGCTCACATATAGATCACAGCCAAGCAACCAAAAGCCCTAAATAGACAGTATAACATCGTAACAATAGGCTCACAAAAGATCACAGCCAAGAAATCAAATCCCATAAGAAAATTTAACATTCATCCAATCCAATTCTGAGTTAGTGGCTTGTTTGACTAAACAAACATAAAAGGACATCAGTAAGTATACAATGCTTTATTACAGCCTGTAAAAAAAGCAATTCTGAGTTAGTAGCTTGTTTGACTACACAAACATAAAATAAACATAAAAGGACATCACGAGAAATGTAACAGGAAAAGCACATCAGATAACAGTTGTTATTTCAAAGTAGAGGAGCACAAAGTAACTGGTTAATTAACCGTAATCGGTTACTAACCGAAACTGTAACCGATATATTGTATTTGGTTGCTAAATTCACTGAAAAATTTAAACTATGTTTCTATTTCTGTGTAGTTAAACCTATAAGAAAAGACAAAAGGAAAGAAATATAACAAAAAGTACCCATTAAATAAATTTGTATGTAATAATTGTTATTACACATATAACTATGATAAAATAACCACATAAAATATATTATGGCATGTATTAAAACCATAATTATATAGCCCCAGTTAAGAGACTTTCACAGAAAGATAAGAAAGTATATCGGTTTTTTATGGTATTAAGGTATTATCCCTTTATAGTACTTAAAAATCTTATAAAACAAATATAGTTTTTATACAAGATGAAATAAGTGCATCAACAAATATAGTTTTTATACAAGATGAAATAAGTGCATCAGGTACTCACTGCTTTAATATTTTCCATGCTTATAGACTCATTTATGTTCGGTTCCAACAGAGAAAACCACTCTTTTAAATAGAACAACTCGTCTACACTCAACATCTTCGATAAAGCCTGCAAATTGAAAAGGGAAAACCCCAAAGTTAAACACGAATTAATAACTCTTGGCGTTCATCAAATGAATAAAATACACACACCCGTAAAGTAGCTTTACGAAGAGCAGAAGAACGCATATAAGCCGTCATGAGTCTCAACATCGAAATATTAAGAGGCAACACTCGAAAAGTACAGCATAACGATGTGACTTAGATCTACCAGAAATCATGGCTGCAAGGTGGGTTGCAGGTCTAACCCTACCATCCACCATCATTGCCCTGCCAAAATCAACTGGATAAAGAGTTGTACATTCATCATAGCCGAGTGACAGAACCATTGATTACCACAGCCAACCAACAAAACTGTAGCAAAATACCGTAATTAGATCATAAAACTGCTAAAAAACCATCGATTAGGTAGGCTCACATACAGATCACAGCTAAGCAACCAAAAGCCCTAAATAGACAGTATAACATCGATACAGTAGGCTCACAAAAAGATCACAGCGAAGAGACCAAAACCCATAAGAAAATTAACGACAAAGTCGAACAATTGAACTTTGAAATCAATAATTAAGATTCATCCAATCCAATTAACGACAAAGTTGGCTCACATATAGATCACAGCCAAGCAACCAAAAGCCCTAAATAGACAGTATAACATTGTAACAATAGGCTCACAAAAATATCACAGCCAAGAGACCAAAACCCATAAGAAAATTAATGACAAAGTCAAACAATTGAACTTTAAAATAAAAAATTAACATTCATCCAATCCAATTAACGACAAAGTAGGCTCCCGAAAAGATCACAGCCAAGAGAGCAAAACCATAAGATAATTAACGACAAAGTCAAACAATTGAACTGTGAAACCAATAATTAACATTCATCCAATCTAATTAACGACAAAGTAGGCTCACATATAGATCACAGCCAAGCAACCAAAAGCCCTAAATAGACAGTATAACATCGTAACAATAGGCTCACAAAAAGATCACAGCCAAGAGACCAAAACCCATAAGAAAATTAACGACAGAGTCAAACAATTGAACTTTGAAATCAAAAATTAACATTCATCCAATCCAATTAACGACAAAGTAGGCTCACATATAGATCACAGCCAAGAGACCAAAACCCATAAGAAAATTAACGACAAGCTTATCAATAACTTAATGACGTAGCAACTCATCTAGCAAGAACAATGCAGCATTTAACTTCTTCATAAAAAAAAAGAAAGATTTCTAATATACATACAAGAACAAAATTAAGTGTAATGATGGAATAACCTCACCAAACAAACACCACCCAAGCTGCTACCATCGTCAATGATCACTTAGCCATGGTTGAACTTTAGATCTGACCAAAAAACAAATAAAGAAGCCGAATATGGTCAACAGGGTTGCTGATCTGTAGTCCCCCATCACCATTGGTTGAAAAAACAAACATTAGCCATTGTTGAACTTTAGATCTGACGAAAAAACAAATAAAGAAGCCGAATAAGTCAAGATTAGCCATGGTTGGACTTTAGATCTGATCTATTATGCACCGTTGCTGATCTGTAGAGAGAAAAGAAACATTAGCCATGGTTGAACTGATTCGTGTGCAATAGAGAAGAAAGAAAACATCAGAATATACCTAGTTGAACTGATTCGTGTGCAATAGAGAAGAAAGATAGGAGAGAGAGACGGTTGAACTGATTTTGTGAAACCCTAATTTGAATCGCCGCAAGGAGAGAAGGAGAGAGACGGAGGCGGATAGGAATGAGTTCAGTACTCTGAAACCCTAATTTTGTGTTTGTGTAAGAGACCAAAGGGGTATAATCGGAATGTGTTTTGTGTTTGTGTTTTAAGGACTTGTACATGATACAGGAAGGGTGTTTTAAAGGGGATGACAAATTACTTTAAGAAGTCCTTTGGATATTCTTTTATATATATATATATATATAACCTTTCACATTACACTCAACCAAACCGCATAGGAATGAGTTCAGTACTCTGAAACCCTAATTTTGTGTTTGTGTAAGAGACCAAAGGGGTATAATCGGAATGTGTTTTGTGTTTGTGTTTTTAAGGACTTGTACATGATACATGAAGGGTGTTTTAAAGGGGATGACAAATTACTTTAAGAAGTTCTTTGGATATTCTTTTATTATATATATATATATATATAACCTTTCACATTACACTCAACCAAACCGCAAAACACTCTCGTTCATCTAAATAATACTCCCAATTTCTTTTATAAGAGTATAATTTCTTTTAAAAAATAATGGGCTCTCCATCTGAAGATTCGTTCATCGATATTTACCGAAGGTTTTTTTAACAAAGGAACTTCTATCACAAGGAATGTGTGAAAGTTTTCTCTATATTCTACATAATAATCTTAAATCTTTTTTGGCATCCTCAAAGTCCTAAGTTACAAGCATCTTATGAACTTTGGCACGTTCGGTCGGTACATATATGTCGTTGGACACTATTTTACTTTTATTTAAATTGGGACATGTTTCTCACACTTCTATTTTGCCAAAACGTATTATATGCTCGCCTTGTCAATTTTCAAAAGCACATGGATTGTTGTTTGGACTAAATGAAAAACGGTCCTTGAATTCTTTAGATTTGATACATTTTGATTTGTACTGGGGGCTTCACCCGTTTGCTAAATTGATAATTACCAGTATTATGTGGAATTTGTTTGACAATTATTCAAGGTTTATATGGTTTTATCTACTATGAAACAAAATCCATTTTTTATGACGTATTTAAGATTTTCATGGAATTTGTGTCTACAGAATATTTCAAAGTGATGGGACACCGAATTCATCAATCAACATGTTCGGAAATTACTATTGAAAACAATGGCATCTTTCATTGCTCATCGTGTCCTTACATGTCTAAACAAAACGGTCGAGTAGAATGCAAACATAAACATATTGTCAAAAGTGGGTTAGCGATGCTTTTCAATTGCCTTGTATGTCCGTTATATTGGGTTCATGCCTTTAGCATGCATGTACATATATTATCAATCGTCTCCCAATAATGGTTTTAGAAGGAAAAAAACCCCATTTGAAATGCTATTTTCTCATGTTACTGATATGATAACTGTCACTATTTACATGTCGAGTACATTTGTATCTTTGGGACTATACAGAACACAAACTTTCACCAAGAAGTATTCCATATATTTTTATTGGATATTGCTCCCAATACAAAGCTTTCCGATGCCTTGACCCAATTACATCAAGAGTCTATGTAACTCGCCATGCACGGTTTGACCATCCCACTTTTCCATTTGCCAGTGACTATATTCAAATGGATATTTCCATGCTGAAAATAATCAATTTGTACATGATACTCTAGGCTCTTGCGTTTACTCCACTGGACAAAATGTAAAACAATTGCAGTCTATCCAAACTATAACTCATACGTCTCTTTGTGGGCTTTGTGATGAAGCGCAACCACAAAATCCTCTGCCAAATCATCCCACTAATGAGCCTATTTCAGCCCAGCTGAAATCTACGGATTACGCAACTCCAAGTGAGGATGGGCCTTTGCTCATGTCAGCCAAAGAACCTACGACCCAAGTACTTGCTAATGTGGACACTCCCATTTTGGAACTTGCTTCGGAACTAGTCTCCCAATGACAACTTGTTCCAAGGCTGGAATATCTAAGCCTAAACATCCGCTTCCAAGATATCCGAGGTGGATGGAAGCGATACATAAAGAAGTAGATGTCCTTCGTCTAAACATCACATGGTCGTTAGTCACTGAGTCCCAAGACCTCAAGATCATAATGTAGTTGTTTCAAAATGGCTCTTTCGCACAACTTGTCTGTTAACAAAAGGTAACTCATATTTTCATTCACTCACTGTCACTTAGCTTTTTCTTTCACACACAAAATTACCGGTAAATGGAACCAAAAAATGCTTGCCTATAGTAATCGTTAGTAGCAAAATACTAAAAACACTTTCCTATAGTAATCATTAGTAGCAAAACCCCAAGCACACACATGTCACACCCCGACCCGCAGCGGAATAAGAGTCGGGGCATAATTGGGTTATCACCAAAGCTCATGATGTTTACTAATATGTTTCATATTTATTAAATCCAAATTACATTTCAATGTTACAAGTCAAATTCATACAATACAAGGAAAGGAAAAATTTAACTAAAACAAATCCATAATCTAAACTGGTTTATTCTTCTAAGCCGCCCTATATGTTTCTTGCTTCAACTTGATCACCTGTATCATGTGTAAAAATAGGAAATTTTGGGTCAACAAAAGTTGGCGAGTGAACCTTGTTAAGAACATTTGTTATCAATTCATTATTGTAATTTATTTAGGAAAATTGTGCAATAATCATATATGAACAAATGTATGTAAACATAACGATCACAAACCACCTTGCTTAAACATGAAATAAGAATGACAATGTATATGTTGGCAACGTCCCGTTCACGCTCATAGGTAATGGGGAACGGACGGCCTATGCTAATGTATGTGAGATCAAGGCTCAATCAAACGGAGCCGATCTTATGTTGGCAACGCCTGGTTCACGCTCATAGGTAATGGGGAACAGCTCACGCTCATAGGTAATGGGGAGCGGCGGCCTATGAAATGTATGTACTGAAATGATAATTTAATCTAAACTTCAACCACACAAACAATGGATACACATTGAATACACATTTGATCATGAACATGATGGATGCACAAATGTTTAATTATAATAAATAAATAACGACACATGATACACCCAAAAATGTGATTAAAACGGGGAATTGGTAGAGATTCACTCACATTGGGTGCGTTTGTTTGAAGATGTTGAATGCGCACGAGTTCAGGGGATTGATCGACGAGAGGTAACTAACCAAATAAATAACGAAAAGGTACGGTAAGTATGTGGATTTTATTAACTATTTTAATAGGATTTTTGGGTATAATTTTGTGAGTTTAAGGCTATTTTCTAACTTTGAAAACGTTATTTTTAAGTATTTTTAATTGATTTTTAAGTTAAATAAATAAATAAAAATAAATAAAAAAATGTTGACTTTGACCGTTGACCGAGACTGTTGACCGTTGACCGGTTCGGTCAGTTATGTTGTTGCACTGAGTGAGGTTCGAACCGGTGACCTCCCGTACGCGTGCACGCAGCTCTACCAACTAAGCTACGTGTCTAACCCGAAATAATTCTGTTTTTAATTATACTTATATACTATTTAGTTTAATCCGAAAATCATTTATTTTTAAAAAGATTTTAAACGTATCGGATCGGTGCTGACCACAGGTCTCGAACCCGGGACCTGTGAGTTAGCGTACACACTAACCTGGTTATTAACTCGGTTTTTATTATACTTAACATGGTCTGTGTGTCAACCCGGTTCAGTTTAAAAAGGCAAATTTTTATTTCGAGAGAGTAAAGCTGGGACAGGATTCGAACTCGCGTCGCATGTGTGTTTGTTGCACACAGTCTACCGCTGGACTGTGTGTCTAACCCGTTCATTAAACCGATTTTAATTAATCTTATATTATACATCACTTCATCTTCTTCGTTCAAAACACAGACATCGACCAATTGACTGTTATTTGTTAAGTTAGCTTAACGAATGTTATGAGCCATCGTAAAGTAATGAACGAAAAAAGGTTGGAGGGTTGATTGTACCAAACTGTTCGTTTTTCTTCAGATGTCCGGCAAGGTCGTCGGCTCCGTCTTGGTGAGCTTCTGCTAATAGGATTTACCAACAATTTGGAGGGATTAGATGTAATGGAACTACTGGGTAACGACTATCAGTAATTTAAAAGAATCATACCGGTTAACAGCAGGTTCTTGAAAGTTCAGAATTTCTCCGGCGAAAACAGATAATCCGGCAACGTCGTCTGGAAAGGATTCTGGGTGAGGGATTGATATTAGAATTTTGTCTAATAAAGGAATGAACTAGAAAAATCGAAGTAATTACCGTGTAGGTAGAAGTCTCGGTTTTCCGGCGACTTGCAGATGTTTTCCGGCGAGTAAATTTTCGTCGAGAAGAGGTGCGATTTGTGAGCGAAAAGGCTTCCAGTGGATTGTGGGTGAATTTATAGGGAAGAACCGAGATGTATGGGGTCTGAATTCAGTCTCAATTCAAGGTTAGCCGTTCTCCGGCGGTTACGCCTGATGTCGCGGGTTCAGACGTCGGTTATAACCGTCGTTAGAGTTAATTCTTCGGTAACATTGGATGGAAACGTTAATTATCGGCGAAGTCGTCGGGATTTCCGACGACTGCTGATTGGGCGCGATTTGACTGGATTTAACTTCCGAGATTTATCTTTTTAATTAATTGTTTTGGTATTTTAACAAAGAATCAAAGTGGCGGAGCGGTTGATGGTGTGAAGGTTAAGTCTTTGGGGATTTCCGGCTGACCCGGGTTTGACTCCCGGCAGCCGGTTTTCCTTTTTAATTAATTTATTTTTATTTTTTTACAATTATAATTTATATCTTCTAATTTGTTTATTAATTATGTATCGTTTAAAATTAAAATAAGCCACAAATGAACAACAAAAATTTAAAACTGATTGTTCGGTTATTAAACGAAGCGGGTTTCGAAAACCCGTTTTTCGACAAATGTTACAGTATCCCCTACTTTTAGAAATTTCGTCCCGAAATTTAAGTAGTGGTAGTTACAGGAAAAAGGTGTGGGTATTTCTCGCGCATTGAGTCTTCACGTTCCCAAGTAAACTCAGGTCCTCGTTTCGACTCCCAGCGTACCCTGACAATTGGGATGCGGCTTCTTCTTAAACGTTTTTCCCCGAAGTCCATAATTTCTACTGGTCTTTCAATAAAATGCATAGATTCATCGACTTGAATGTCTTCTAGAGGAATATGGAGATTTTCATCGGCGAGGCACTTCTTCAAGTTTGATACGTGGAATGTGGGATGAATTCTGTTGAGTTCCTCCGGTAGGTTAAGCTTGTAGGCTACAGGTCCTACCCTTTCGAGTATCTTGAAAGGACCTACGTAACGTGGTGCTAGCTTGCCTTTTTGGCCAAACGAACTACTCCCTTCCACGGCGATACTTTTAAAAGTACTTGATCACCAACGTTAAACTCCAAGGGCTTTCGTCGCTTGTCAGCGTAGCTCTTTTGACGACTTTGTGCCGCTAAAAGGTTGTTTCGGATTTGATGAATCTTGTCAGTTGTTTCTTGTATTAATTCTGGACCGGTGATTTGAGCTTCTCCAATTTCGTGCCAACATATTGGTGATCGGCACTTACGACCATATAATGCTTCGAAAGGTGCCATGCCGATACTTGAATGAAAGCTGTTGTTGTACGAAAATTCAACTAATGGTAGGTGAGCGTCCCAATTCCCTTTGAAGTCTATGACACATGCCCGAAGCATGTCTTCAAGAGTTTGAATGGTGCGTTCAGATTGACCATCAGTTTGGGGATGATAAGCGGTGCTGAGATCTAATCGTGTACCCAAAGCGGCTTGTACAGCTTGCCATGTTCGTGAAGTGAAACGACCATCACGATCTGATATAATGCTTAACGGTACACCATGACGGCTTACGATTTCACTGATGTAGATGCGAGCTAGTTTCTCATTTTTGAAGTCTTCGCAAATCGGAATGAAGTGAGCTGATTTTGTAAGACGATCAATGATTACCCATATTGTGTCGTACCCACCAGGAGTGCGAGGTAACCCGGTAATGAAGTCCATGGTTATATTTTCCCACTTCCATACGGGTATTTCAGGTTGGACCAGAAGTCCTGAGGGTCTTTGGTGTTCAGCTTTCACTTTTGAACAGGTAAGGCACTTGGAAACAAAAACAGCAATATCCTTCTTCATGCCAGGCCACCAGTAGGTGTATCGAAGGTCCTGATACATCTTGTCGGCTCCTGGATGTACGGAGTATCGTGTTTTGTGAGCCTCTTTCATAAGAGTATCGCGAAGGTTAATGTGATCAGGAATCCATATACGATCTAGATAATACAGAATGCCGTCAGATTTTGTTTCGAGTTTAAGTTTTGCTCCACAAGATAACTCATTGCGTATGTCGTATTCTGTTATGGAAACATGTTGAGCTTCTCGGATTTGGTCTTTGATGTTGGTCATGATTTGCGAACATAGAAGACGAATGGAGTTCGCATAACCCTTTCGACTGAGTGCATCGGCCACCACATTTGCTTTGCCAGGATGATACCGAATTTCACAGTCGTAGTCATTAAGAAGTTCGACCCATCTTCGTTGCCTCATGTTCAGCTCCTTTTGGTTAAAGATATGTTGGAGGCTCTTGTGATCAGTGTAAATTTCACACTTGGTACCATAGAGGTAATGTCTCCATATCTTAAGAGCGAACACAACGGCTCCAAGTTCTAGGTCGTGAGTAGTGTAGTTCTTCTCATGAGTTTTGAGCTGCCTAGAAGCATAGGCTATCACTTTTCCCCTTTGCATTAAAACACAGCCTAATCCCTGTCCAGATGCGTCGCAATACACTACAAAGTCATCGCAACCTTCGGGGAGTGTGAGGATAGGAGCGTCACAAAGCTTTTGCTTAAGGGTTTGGAAGGCTTCTTCTTGTTTAGGTCCCCATGCGAAGGGTTTTCCTTTATGTGTCAAAGCCGTGAGTGGTACAGCGATACGAGAGAAATTTGATATGAAACGACGGTAGTAACCAGCCAAACCAAGGAAAGATCGTACTTCGGTTGGGGTACGTGGCACTTGCCATTCTTGTACTGCTTTGATCTTTGCGGGGTCGACATGAATTCCCTTATCATTGACGACATGACCAAGGAACTGTACGTCTTTTAACCAAAATTCGCATTTGGAGAATTTAGCGTAAAGCTTTTCGGTCTTCAAGAGTGTGAGGATGAGTCGAAGGTGTTGTTCATGATCAGTCTTAGACTTTGAGTAAATGAGAATATCGTCGATGAAGACTATAACAAAGCGATCAAGATAGGGTTTGCAAACTCTGTTCATTAAGTCCATGAAGACGGCTGGAGCGTTGGTTAGACCAAATAGCATAACCATGAATTCATAGTGACCATATCGAGTTCGGAAGGCGGTCTTTGGGACGTCTTCTTCATGTACTCTGAGTTGGTGATAGCCAGAACGAAGGTCGATCTTTGAAAAACAAGTGGCACCCTGGAGTTGGTCTAGAAGATCATCGATGCGAGGTAAAGGATAGCGATTTTTGACCGTTAATTTGTTGAGCTCCCTGTAATCGATACACATGCGAAAGGTCCCATCTTTCTTCTTTACAAACAGAACAGGTGCACCCCAAGGCGATGAGCTAGGACGTATGAATCCTTTGTTGGTCAGTTCTTGCAATTGACTGGCCAGCTCTTGCATCTCGGATGGGGCTAACCTATAAGGAGATTTCGCGACGGGTGTAGCACCAGGTATAAGGTCGATGCGGAATTCGACTTCTCTCTTGGAAGGAAGTCCTGCGATGTCGTCGGGAAAACTTGCGGGAATTCTTTCACTACGGGTATATCTTCGAGTTTCTTCTCTTTGTCTCCCTTCTTGACAACGTGGGTTAGAAATGCTACATAATTCTTGCGGAGATATTTTCGGGCTTGAAGACAGGACATCAGCTTGAGTCCTTTCGAAGGGGTTTCTCCAAAGATTCGTAGAGTTTGACCGTCTGCAAGAGGAATGCGAATGAACTTCTCACGGCATACTACTTCAGCCTGATGTTGGCTGAGCCAGTCCATTCCGATTATAATGTCAAAACTTCCCAACTTCATAGGAATGAGGTCAACAGGAAAATCGTGATCGTTTAGAGTAAGGGTACAGTTTCGGATAATGGAGTTTAATGAGACTGGTTTTCCGTCAGCAACTTCTACCGTTATGGATTCCATAAGTTTGTCACGAGTTTGATTGAGGATGGGTTCAAATTCTAAGGACACAAAACTCTTATCCGCGCCAGTATCAAATAACACGGATGCATAACTACCATTGACGAGAAACGTACCGTTAACCACGTTGTTGTCGGCCCTAGCTTGGTTGGCGTTGATGTTAAATGCTCTTCCTCTAGCAGGTGGAGGAGCTTGGTTAGCTTGGTTCATCGGATTCGCTTGAGCTTGAGCATGTATGATGTTCACCAAGCGTGGACACGTGTTTCTAAAGTGGTTTGGGTCTCCACAATTGTAGCAAGCCCGCATGGGTTGCATCATGGGGTAGTTGGGTTGATAGTAGGTTTGGGTTGTATGTTGTGTAGTAGGGGTTGTTGGGTTTGACCCATTATTTGATGGTGGGTTTGAGTTGTGGGTTGGTTGCGGTTCATTCGTTGCAGTGAGCGGCAGGCTTGGATGGTGTGACCTGCACGGCCACAGCCGGTGCAATATTGACAGGGGTATTCGGGGGAGTGATGGTATTGACAACGGGTGCACTTTGGGTAAGGGCCAGAGTATTGCCTTTTGTATGGTGCGGGTGAAGGAGTAACTTATGTGATGGGTGCAGCAGGGATAGGGAAATTTGTTTGAGTGACGGCAAAATTTCTGGTATTTCGCTTCCTCTTGTTTGAAAATTTTGAGGATGAGGTGGGGTGGTTGGAAGTTTGGCCCTCAACGGGGGCTTTCTTTTTCTCCTCTTTGAACTTACCGTTTCTGATGCGGTTCTCGGTAAGTTCGGTGGCTAATTCCATGGCAGCTTCGAGGGTTGCAGGCGAAGTGCTGAGGACTGAGTCTTGAATCTTCGAGGGAAGGCCTCGAATATAGTGTTCCACCAAACGGTACACGGGGGTGAACAAGTTAGGAACCATCTGGTTCAGCTCAAGAAATCTTTTGTCGTAGGAAGTGTGATCCCCTTCCTTTTGCTTCAGCGAGTGGAATTCGTCTTCCAACTTCTTGAGTTCGCTTCTAGGGCAGAAGCGTTTTGTCATAATTTCCCTTAACTCTTCCCAGGTTAAGGCCATGGCGTCTTCAATTCCTCTTTTACCCTTCTCGGGGTTCCACCAGGTCAAGGCTACCCCAAATAATCTCCCGGTTGCGTAACGTACCTTGCGATCCTCGGGACAATCGCAATTTAGGAAAGTGTTTTCCATTTCCTCAAACCAGTGGAGGAGAGCGGTGACACCTTCGGTCCCTTCGAACTTTGGGGGATCGCAAGACTTGAAGTGCTTGTAGGAGCACTTCTTGGAGGAAGGGTTGTCGATGATTTGATCCTCTTGATTTGGTGGGTTGACAGGATTTGCAGTGAGAGCTTGCTGGACTTGAATTACAATATCAGGAAGTACTGCGGCCATTTGTTTTGCAATTTGAGTGGCCAAGCGTTCGTTTGACCTTCCTGACTTTCGTCCTCCACGTAGCTGCCTACCCGACATCTACAGGAATATAAATAGGAAGATGGTGAGTTTATGGAGTGTTTAGGGGTCATGTGTCTTAAAAAAATGAAATTAACATACATATCAATAATGCAACTACATCCATAGGATGTCTTGGGTTTGCTCATGTTGGGCCTCAAATGTCCCTCATACCTTCACCTGTATAGTCATGTGGGCCCCCATGACTATTGGCTTGGTAGGATTCACATTAGTATTGGCGATTTAACACTCGCATGACCCGAATGAAAACCACAAAATATGTTTACAAGATGTATGGTCGGAATGTGTCCAGGTGTAGACACAATGACAACTCAAAGTGGGGTTAGCTCACACGACGTTTGGTATAGCATGCTTTGGCCTAATAGGTACTTCGTACTCTCATCGTTAGTCCCCAGGTAGGCAAACTGGTCCTTTATTTTGGATTTATACGAATGCCAAGCCTAGACAGGACGTTCCGACTACCGGTACTTGTACCCTTCCAGTTACTACATGCCCGTCATGAGAACTCACTTTTATGAGATTTGAAAATACAAAAATCATTGTAAAAGCAATCATGAAAATAATGTGGTGTGTGCTTTCATGGGTATGATATGTTATGAGAATATGATTTATGATAGGCATTGTATAATAATATGTACTTATTACATGCTTGCATAACATTGAATGTAACAATAAACATAAAGCATATAAGCATCATGAATTTTGCATGTAACACACAAAAATTTAAAATTTCAAAGCAACTATAGTATAGGCTCTAAGGGTCTAATAACCTACCCTATATCCCTATAGTCATGGCTCTGATACCAATCTGTCACACCCCGACCCGCAGCGGAATAAGAGTCGGGGCATAATTGGGTTATCACCAAAGCTCATGATGTTTACTAATATGTTTCATATTTATTAAATCCAAATTACATTTCAATGTTCCAAGTCAAATTCATACAATACAAGGAAAGGAAAAATTTAACTAAAACAAATCCATAATCTAAACTGGTTTATTCTTCTAAGCCCCCCTATATGTTTCTTGCTTCAACTTGATCACCTGTATCATGTGTAAAAATAGGAAATTTTGGGTCAACAAAAGTTGGCGAGTGAACCTTGTTAAGAACATTTGTTATCAATTCATTATTGTAATTTATTTAGGAAAATTGTGCAATAATCATATATGAACAAATGTATGTAAACATAACGATCACAAACCACCTTGCTTAAACATGAAATAAGAATGACAATGTATATGTTGGCAACGTCCCGTTCACGCTCATAGGTAATGGGGAACGGACGGCCTATGCTAATGTATGTGAGATCAAGGCTCAATCAAACGGAGCCGATCTTATGTTGGCAACGCCTGGTTCACGCTCATAGGTAATGGGGAACAGCTCACGCTCATAGGTAATGGGGAGCGGCGGCCTATGAAATGTATGTACTGAAATGATAATTTAATCTAAACTTCAACCACACAAACAATGGATACACATTGAATACACATTTGATCATGAACATGATGGATGCACAAATGTTTAATTATAATAAATAAATAACGACACATGATACACCCCAAAATGTGATTAAAACGGGGAATTGGTAGAGATTCACTCACATTGGGTGCGTTTGTTTGAAGATGTTGAATGCGCACGAGTTCAGGGGATTGATCGACGAGAGGTAACTAACCAAATAAATAACGAAAAGGTACGGTAAGTATGTGGATTTTATTAACTATTTTAATAGGATTTTTGGGTATAATTTTGTGAGTTTAAGGCTATTTTCTAACTTTGAAAACGTTATTTTTAAGTATTTTTAATTGATTTTTAAGTTAAATAAATAAATAAAAATAAATAAAAAAATGTTGACTTTGACCGTTGATCGAGACTGTTGACCGTTGACCGGTTCGGTCAGTTCTGTTGTTGCACTGAGTGAGGTTCGAACCGGTGACCTCCCGTACGCGTGCACGCAGCTCTACCAACTGAGCTACGTGTCTAACCCGAAATAATTCTGTTTTTAATTATACTTATATACTATTTAGTTTAATCCGAAAATCATTTATTTTTAAAAAGATTTTAAACGTATCGGATCGGTGCTGACCACAGGTCTCGAACCCGGGACCTGTGAGTTAGCGTACACACAGTCCACCGCTGGACTGTGTGTCTAACCTGGTTATTAACTCGGTTTTTATTATACTTAACATGGTCTGTGTGTCAACCCGGTTCAGTTTAAAAAGGCAAATTTTTATTTCGAGAGAGTAAAGCTGGGACAGGATTCGAACTCGCGTCGCATGTGTGTTTGTTGCACACAGTCCACCGCTGGACTGTGTGTCTAACCCGTTCATTAAACCGATTTTAATTAATCTTATATTATACATCACTTCATCTTCTTCGTTCAAAACACAGACATCGACCAATTGACTGTTATTTGTTAAGTTAGCTTAACGAATGTTATGAGCCATCGTAAAGTAATGAACGAAAAAAGGTTGGAGGGTTGATTGTACCAAACTGTTCGTTTTTCTTCAGATGTCCGGCAAGGTCGTCGGCTCCGTCTTGGTGAGCTTCGGCTAATAGGATTTACCAACAATTTGGAGGGATTAGATGTGAAATCGAACTACTGGGTAACGACTATCAGTAATTTAAAAGAATCATACCGGTTAACAGCAGGTTCTTGAAAGTTCAGAATTTCTCCGGCGAAAACAGATAATCCGGCAACGTCGTCTGGAAAGGATTCTGGGTGAGGGATTGATATTAGAATTTTGTCTAATAAAGGAATGAACCAGAAAAATCGAAGTAATTACCGTGTAGGTAGAAGTCTCGGTTTTCCGGCGACTTGCAGATGTTTTCCGGCGAGTAAATTTTCGTCGAGAAGAGGTGCGATTTGTGAGCGAAAAGGCTTCCAGTGGATTGTGGGTGAATTTATAGGGAAGAACCGAGATGTATGGGGTCTGAATTCGGTCTCAATTCAAGGTTAGCCGTTCTCCGGCGGTTACGCCTGATGTCGCGGGTTCAGACGTCGGTTATAACCGTCGTTAGAGTTAATTCTTCGGTAACATTGGATGGAAACGTTAATTATCGGCGAAGTCGTCGGGATTTCCGACGACTGCTGATTGGGCGCGATTTGACTGGATTTAACTTCCGAGATTTATCTTTTTAATTAATTGTTTTGGTATTTTAACAAAGAATCAAAGTGGCGGAGCGGTTGATGGTGTGAAGGTTAAGTCTTTGGGGATTTCCGGCTGACCCGGGTTCGACTCCCGGCAGCCGGTTTTCCTTTTTAATTAATTTATTTTTATTTTTTTACAATTATAATTTATATCTTCTAATTTGTTTATTAATTATGTATCGTTTAAAATTAAAATAAGCCATAAATGAACAACAAAAATTTAAAACTGATTGTTCGGTTATTAAACGAAGCGGGTTTCGAAAACCCGTTTTTCAACAAATGTTACAACACACAGATAAAGAATCAATGATTAGTAACATATTATGCATAAAAATGATTTTAAACGATGACCATAATAAAACCAACTTACATGCGACAATCATGTCGGTGAGATCTCGATCTGAAAGAACCTTTGGCAAATTCGATGTAGAAGAATTGAAATAAAAAAAATAAGGAAAAACCAAAGAGAATTGCAAAGATGAGGAACCAAAGCCAGGATAATAAGTATATACAAAAGGTGGCGTAACCTTTCTGGTGTGATGATCAACTACATATATATTGTTCGTATATAAAGAGATTAACGTTATATTTATGTACTAACATAAATATATCAGTGAAATTATTGGAAGAGAAATAATACGGATATTTTTTACATGTTATTAAAAAGTTATCAAATATATTTTAAATTTAACTGATGGAACTCCACGAGAAGTTGCTGCGAAATTCAGAGGGTATCGATATAATGCCAACACTCAGTATATTTACCAAAAGAGAGATTACCGAAATATTCAAATCATTAAAAACTTAAAAGGATAAGGATGTTCGGTTCGTTACGGCCACGGTACATTACCAACACTTGTTATGACATACAAGTGCATTTTCAACATTTTTCCACAAAATTCAGTACAAAATTTATATCAGAAACTAGAGAAAACATATATTGACACGCTAACGAAGTTGTTCGAATGGTAGTAGTCAATTCGATACGACAAAGAAAAAAATAATTACATCTGACCTGTTCGATTTGAAATAAATCTCAATAAAAACAATCATGTCTCAAAAGTATATTCGAATTTTTATAAAAAGTTACCAAGGAAATACCAATTATGGTAGAACCAATTAAAAAGAATATAGTGTTTGATCAACGAAGATATGTGTGGGGGGGGGGGGGGGAGGAGGCTATGCCTTCGGGTATCCCCTACCCGCTGACCAAACACCGCCGGCGGTCCAGTGAATGGTGCCCTCCGGATAGGGTGTGGTCTGGGTGGTTGCCGATGATCTAAGTTATTGAGGGTATGAGAGAGAGAGAGAGATGGTAAAAGAGTAGGGTCTATGTTTTATGGTAGTGGTGTAACAAAATCAGATAGTTTAGGATAATGGATCGTCTAAATTATTTCACTCAAGGGGATTGACGGAAGTTAGGGTAGGAGGTCTGAGTGCCCTTCACGTGAGGGGACTCATTGAACGTAAAAATGTGAGGGAGACAGGGATACACATTTGCAAAATGTAGTTACAGAATGAGAAGTAATAATTAATATCATGGTTGTAAAAGTCCTATATGTAGTTTTCGTATATAATTTTTTAGGTATATACGTTTTCGACCCCCGGTTTTATAATTTGTTTAGCTATATATGTTTTCGACCCCGGTCGGAAATCTCGAGCTTCGCAACTGCTCGAGTATTGTTCGCCTAAGCCAATTACTCCACGAGTAATCTCCACCTAAGGCGAGTACTTCCCAAGTACTCTCAAATCTGATTAGAGAGCGACTAGCAACTTTTGTAACCATGATTATTATTTATAATTTATAAAATATATAAAAGACGAACAAAATCTCGAAGATTTCAAAATCACGACTTTCAGCTAACGAATATGACATGTTTCATTATTAAATGTTATCTTTACTACCTAAAATTGAATAGGTAATATATTACCTTTTTTTTCATTGTGTTTCCCCACTTACCCTGCACTTGACTCTATTATTCGTTATTCTTTTACGAAGGCAATATACATTTAAAAATATTAACATAAAAGTATATCGTGAATCGTGAATAATCAGTATATATATGGTGATTTGCGATAGCCTTGAGGAAAGAGGCTCACTGGATATATAGAGATATTTTATAGTATGACAAGGCTGAGCCGCTGAGGCAAACGTTCGTCCACAAATAGGGGGATAGACACGTCTAGGGACGCAGCATAGCTCGGGCGGACGATCCTTCGAACTTTTCGCTCAACAGTGAAGATTATGTGGTGTTTGTATAGAAATTTTGGGATATACATTTTGACCCCCGATTTTATAGAAATTTTCTGGGTATTTACGTTTTCGACCCCCGGTTAAAAATCTCAAGCTTCGCCACTAGACACACCTCAATTTCTTTTGATTTATCCATTATTCTTATATGAGTTGTCCAAGTCAATTTATGAGGGTTAGAGCATTCACATTGGAAGATTTTATCAACATTTATATAATTTAACCCACAAAAAAAACCTTTTTCTTTAAATTAGTTTATCTTATCAAAATTATATTATTTTTCTTTTCACCAAATAAAACTTGATAAGTTACATCAAAACAGAAGATAGGCGGACAACAAGTTACGCCGCAACCTTTTAGTGAATTGCAAACCCTAACCTTTTAAAAACAAACCCCTGCCCCCTGAGGTTAAAATATTGTTGTGGATAACCCGTTGGACCCTGGTCAAGAAATAGATAGAATCTGGCGCTAGTGAGCCAAATGTAACAAAGGCAAAAGAGACAAAGACATGTTGGTGCTCTACACAAGCTTTAAAGTGGTTATCCACTTTATTTGAGTCACAAACACTTAAGTTTAATTTTTGAAAACCTTTCACATTCAATTTTCTATCTATTTTTCTATCATACTTTCAAACACTTATTTTATTATTTTGTTTTACGTAAACACTTACAGTAAATATATAAATGCATGGATATAAGCCTCCAAATATAAATATTTACTTTAATATCTATAAAACTTTCTCTATTTCTTTTTCCACAATATATAGATTTTACTAATATAGAGGTTATAATGTAAATCCTCTTAGAGACCGGGAAGTTGTTGATCTACAGGGCTAGAGGTAAACCAGATGGATTTTTTGCAAGTAATTCTATTTTTATATCAAGAGTGTCTATCTAGAAAATACGTATATTTTATTGTTTAAACGACAAAAATCATAAAACACATTATCTTTGCATGGTTTTAACCCATAACTACTTGATTAACAAATACACTACTTTATCTCTAGACTATCCATTAAGGGACATAAAATACACATAGTCTTTTCTAATCCATTTCCAAAACATGGGTTTAGGAATATCTTTTTGTTATGTACACGTTAAGAAAGTTTAATGTGACATGGCATTACCTAAAAGTCTATTTTGCAAATAATAAACCCAGTTGTAACAAATAAATCGAATAACAAATAACCTGAACATTTTAAAATTAAAATCAAAAGAACCAAGCAAAGTTATCCTTCCCTGACTATTATTAGTTCACACAATCCATAAACAGCATGTACGTCAAAATGGTTTAAAATGTCCCTCTTTTTGAAAACTAATAAAAAAAATACAATATATTATTTTCCAATACAACAATCTATCTTACAAATAAATAAATTATTATGCAAAAATATAGTTAAAAAGTTAACATTAAATTCCATATTCTTTGTACAAACTCTATTCAACATATAATAATATTACTCATATGATCTCGGGTAATATAGTTGAACAGTTAACATTTATAAGTGCAGTATTTGGTGACCGAAGATTATCGATGCTACACAAAATCGATAGCAACCGTTAAGGGAGAGTCTGTAAGTACAGCTCTTGCCGGGTAAGTATGCTTTATCAGTTCTAATCAACAAAGTCAAGGGTCCAAGTCAAAGAAGTCAAAGGTCCAATTGTGGAGTCTGAATTTATATGTTAAATTCGGAAGTCTAGATTGTTTGAGGTTCGAATATGTGGAATGTAAAGGGGTCCGAATTTAAGATAAATTCGGACCTCCAAGTTTTTTGTTTAGTCAGAGTTTATTTTTATAGTTTATGTGTATGTTCGAATATGTTGTGTATATTTGGATAGGTGTGTTTTAGGACTTGTTTGTTTGAGTTTGTTAGGTTTAGTCCCTAGTCTATATATATGTGTTGATAGGTTAGATACGGGTACTCTTACAAACTCTTGTAATCTTTCAATAGTGTGTGCACATTCTAGAGAGGGAGCTAGGAGCGAAAGCTAGGTTTAGATCTTAGTGATCTAAACCAGCTTGTAGAAGATGATGTATACTCTTCAGGTTTGTAAATATGTAATGATTCTTTCAATAATAAAAAGATTCATCTTTTACATCTTTCTATCTTTCATGTTTTTCGTTGATTTCACGTCTTGTTCGAGGGTAGTGGATGTTGTTCTCCATCAATCTGGGGGGTCCCAGGGACTTTCAGGTGGTATCAGAGCATGGTTCCCGATTCGGAATGGTCTAACTACCTTCTGAATCACCATTGCTCTTAATTTGATGTCTGTTTCCGCCAAACATCATGAAGACGTGAAGATTCTGCAGAAGACTTGAATAAATTGAAGTTGTTCGTCGACTTAGATAGTTTTCTTGTTTTCCAAGTTTTGTAGATCTGAGGTTTGACCAGAAACTGAGCTGTCCGAATTTATTTGTTTTGTTAGAAGTTCCGAATTTGCTCATTTATGTATGCATTTGTTCCTCCCGTATTTATTGATAACCTGGTGTGCAGTCATACTTGGGAAATAAATTTGGAAGCTGGTTAATTGGATACTGATCCGAAATTTACACACTCCGGAGTTTCAGTCCGAGCTTAAAAGTGTCCGAATTCGAGG
The DNA here is from genome assembly GCA_947069175.1 of Scalesia atractyloides. Classification (NCBI taxonomy): domain Eukaryota; kingdom Viridiplantae; phylum Streptophyta; class Magnoliopsida; order Asterales; family Asteraceae; genus Scalesia; species Scalesia atractyloides. The sequence goes on from CAMTDV010000019.1 coordinate 63,957,617, forward strand.
ATTTATCCTGCCCGAATTTGGTAATTCGGTTCTGTCCGAATTTGTGATTCTCGGTATCAAAGTTTGTGAAAATCACCCCCTCCGAATTTGTGATTCTTTTTGTCAGGGTTTATTTTGTCAGAGTTTAATGTTCAGGTCCGAATTTGTGTGTTTATATTTGGACTTAGTTTTGTCAGGACTTATGGAGTCCGAACTTATCATTGTATTTATACTTAGTGAATGAATGCAATAGACAAGACTTTTGGGATTTTAAAAAAATCTGAATTTATTTGTTTAGTTTCGGTTACTAGTTTCTCGGTGTTCGGATTTGGTCCGTACTAGAGTTTACGGACAATTTGGGAGATTCTATCGGGCATTCGAAGAGAAACGAAGTCGAAGTGGGTTGGACTTTGTAAGTTTACAACGAAAGAGGGGGAGTAAAAATTTAAAATATCCAAATTTCTAAAAGCTCGTGGTGCGACATTGAACCTAGTTCGAGTTTACAATGGTGAGATTAAATGAGGTTTGATCTCGCCGATGAAGAAAAGTGTAAAACATGATACAATCTTAGAGCTAGTGTGTGATTGAGTTTCGTCGAGTTTGTTCAAGGTTTGATCAAGTGTTTACATGTTGAAGCTAATTGTTCGTTTGGCAACTACTTGAAGATTTAGCCTTTATTGTATGCGAGTTAGAGTAGAGAAGATTGGTCTTCTTGGTCCCTTTCCAAGTTGATGGCTGGTCAGATTCTTGAAATAATTAGGAGGTTCTTACATTGAGGGGGAGATCAGAGACGAAAGTCATCAGGTAATTGGGGGATTCGTGAAGATACGAGATTGAATCTTGAAGATTCGAGATGAAATAATATCAGACACTCTGTTGAAGACTTTGATCAAGATGGTGGATGTACATTTTCGGAGTTTGGTTTGTTATTAACTTATAGAACCAAACTTCATGTCTTTGTGGAATTTGAAGTGTTCGATGTGGGCATTGGAAATCCGACGTTTCGTTCTTCTGTCGGTTAAGTTTGAAGATCAATGGTCGAGCGATGTTTTTACATTTTGTTGTAGGTTGGCTCGCGTTAACTTGATTCGGGAGAAGTTTGAGGGGAATGATCAAATGTGCTTGATGTTGGATTATTCGGGTTTCTTAAAGCGTCATTTAAGTGATCGTCAGCAAGTCGTTTATTAGAAGGGTTGAAGATCGTTGTGCTCTGCCGGAAAGATCAAGTCTCAGCCAAAGTTGAAGCAAGCATGATATCATCAGTCAAGGGGGAGTCTGTAAGTGCAGTGTCTGCTGACGGGAGATTATCAATGCTACACAGAACTGATAGCAACAGTTAAGGGGGAGTTTGTAAGTACAACTCTTGCCGGGTAATTGTGCTTTATCAGTTCTGGTCAACAAAGTCAAGGGTCCAAGTCAAAGAAGTCAAAGGTCCAAATGTGGAGTCCGAATTTATGTGTTAAATTCAGAAGTTTAGTTTGTTTGATGTCCGAATATGTGGAATGTAAAGGAGTCTGAATTTAAGATAAATTCATACCTCCTAGTTTTTTGTTTAGTCAGAGTTTACTTTTATGGTTTATGTGTATGACCGAATATGTTGTGTGTATTCGGATAGGTGTGTTTTAGGACTTGTTGTGTTTGAGTTTGTTGGGTTAGTCCCTAGTGTATACATATATATAGTGTATATATATGTATATATATGTGTGTGTGTGGTGTGTGTGTGTTGATAGGTTAGATTAGGGTAACTCTCACAAACGCTTGTAATCCTTCAACAGTGTGTGCACATTCTAGATAGGGAGACTATGTGAGAGAAAGCTAGGTTTAGATCTTAGTGATCTAAACCAGCTTGTAGAATATGATCTATACTCTTTCGTTTTGAAACAATAATAAAGAGATTCATCTTCTACATCTTTATATCGTTCATGTTTTTCTTGATTTCACGTCTTGTTCGAGGGAAGTGGATGTTGTTCGTCATCGATCTAGGGGATGCCAAGGACTTTCACGTTTGTAGATGATCACTCTCGTTTTTTGTTTTTTACAAAAATGCTAACTATATTTATGAAATTTGTTCAAACCCAATTCTCATGAAATATCAAATTATTCAAAGCGACGGTGGAACCGAATTTGTAAATCACAATGTTAACCTTTATTTGAAAACAATGACACTTTCCACAGGTTATCTGTCCATATACTTCTCAACAAAATGGACGCGTTGAACGTAAGCATCGTCATATCGTCGAAATGGTTCTAGCTATAATGTTTAATGCAAAAATCCCTTCAAAATTTTGGGTTGATGCTTTGTCATCCGCCGTTTATATCATCAATCGCCTACCCACTCCTCTTTTAAACGTAAATCTCTGTTTGAAAAATTATTTGCCAAAAAAACACCAAATTATAACATTTTTTGGGCGTTTGGGTGTCGTATATTCCCATATTTGCATGACTACTCAACACATAAATTAGCCCCAAGGAATAGCCCGTGTATCTTCATTGGTTCTAGCCCCACTTACAAGGGTTACCGTTGCTAGACCTGACCACGTCACGCGTATATATTACGCGTCCTGATTGGTTCAATGAAAGTATTTTTCCTTTTCATGGCACCACCGATGACCAAGCGTTCTCCGCTCTCCCCTTGACTTCGTTTGATGAAGATCATGCTTTCCACCAACACACAGACTCACAATCCTAAAACTACACTTTCACCTAACCAAACAAATTCGCCCTGCCACCTTTGCACAGATTTTCTCCACCGCACCCCATACCTAATACCACTCCTCCCTCACGTCATCCTTTAAAACAAGCCACGACCCCTTCAACTCCATCCGCAAATGATTCGGTCATCTCAGATTCCCCACTTCCTCTCACACCAGTTTGATGCTTTTGGAAGATGCTTCGCCTTGGTCCTCCACCGTGTCACTTGAGGTTGGATATTAATCTATAACTATTTATTGGTGTATTAATTATGTATTATTGTATCTTCTAGATGTATCTTTATATCCTATATATTCATTGTCCACACATTGACGGACATCATTGTTTGATCAGTTATACATACAAGAGGAAGTTACCTCTACCGGACTTTCAAATGATTGGATGAATTTCCTTTTTTTTAATCTTTTGTCTTTTTTTACATTTGTCCATCAAATTTTTCCCCATTGACACTTATAAGCTCTCAACATTCTAAAGACTTTATAATCAAGTTTTATGTTTTATATGGTTATTATTATGTACGTGGTTGGTATAAATTCAAGTTGATTTATGTTTTGATGAACTATTTATATGAATCAGTTCAAATATAATATGTTTTCGTCATTACTTTTATTCACGTATCCAGTTGTCTACATTTTGAAAGAATCTTTATTCGTAAAAGAGTCAGGTCAAATATAATGTTTTCATTATATCGTATAAGTTTGAGTCACTTTACATTTCCACGCCGCTGCAACGCGTCGTACCATTTTTTAATTACAAAATCATTATTTTCTTACTTGCTTATTATTTCTATGTACGTCTCGGTATATATTCAAGTTGGCTTACGTTTTGACGTAAATATCTGTTGCAAATAACTCGGGTTAATATAATACGTTTTGATGCTTATTTATATGTACGTTTTCAGTTGGCGTACGCTTTTACGTAAATATTGTTCGAAAACAAGTTTGGTCACATAAAATACTCTTAGTTAACCCGTAAAAATTGGAGTTACTTTACATTTCACATTGCCTTAAATCGTGGGAAAATTTAGTAGTTAATACAAACAATCAAACTAATAAGTGTAAATAAACTGAAACCTCGAAGTTAAATCTAAAAACACAAATCTCAGAAGTCAAAATTAAGAATTTAAAAAGGACTGCAGGTCCAACAACAGTAGCAGCGTCTAAGAAGCATAGAGGGGACGATATTCAGTTTTTTAATTTGAAAAAATAATGAAAAGTCAAATCTGGAAGTTGCTTTTCTTTTCCCTGGTTCCATTCAACTATAAAGTGCTCCTAGTTCAACAACGTGCCCCAAAATTCAACTATAACGACTTTGGTAGAGATTTTTATGGGTCCAAGTCAATCCAGGAAACCACATGAATTTGGTCTTTGGCAATTAACTCTATTTTCTCAATAATCCATTCTAAAACATGGGTTTAGCAATTCCTCTTTGTGATGTACATGCTAAGATAGTTTTATGTGATATGAAATTACTTATATTTTGTATTTTAAAAGTATAGACACAATCAAGGGTGCTGCTAACATTTTTGGTTTGTAAAAAGAGGTTTGGTGAATTTAATTAGTAATTAATAAAAGTTAATTTTTTATTGAACGGCCGAAAATTATAGAGGTAGCAAGAAGTTAGAACCAAAAAAACAAGAGAATGTCGATTAGGCATTACTGAAATACTATTTGATTATAAACTAAACTTATGTTTATTATATGTATTTGTATATATTAGACCTAGAACATATACACGATGTTATTAATTAATGTTGTTGTAATTATGGCCGATCATGCGGTGGTCATTGTTAGTTATTAGCTCCGTTCGTGAGTTAATCTTTGCCGCCAATTAACGGTTAAAATAGTGGTCAAACACTTATGTACCATTAGGTGTTTTTCGTTACATTACCAAACTACCAAGATTAATCAACTTTTGTTTAAGCCAAAACTGTTCTCTGCGGATTCCTATCGATCACCATTTCCATTGTCAATCTGTTTTGATCTTGTTTGATTCATGTTCTGGGTCACGTTATCAAACCATTGCTTCCAATCTATGGAAAGAATAAGAACATGTATGTTTTGATTTCTTCAACGATGTTGTTGGGGTAGGTGCTGCGTCTTCCAAATGCACCATATCGATCTGACCATAGTCTCATTAATTATCTTCTTAATTGGTTTGGGAGAAATTGGGTTCTTTAGGAATTCGAGAAACTCAAGTATCATGTTCCCCAGATCTGGGAAGATACCAAACTAACTCAACTTTGATGATACTACACCTCTGAGTTCCAATTTACCTCTTTCTCTAACTCCTTTTTTCGTTAAAAGTTTATTTTGTGATGCTTTCTACCCAAAGAACTCAAACTTTTTTGGTAACCAACTGTTACATTAAAAATGTTAGATAATGTAAAGTTTCCAAGATGTCGGCGCTGACTATTTGACCATTAAAAGTCTATTTTGCAAGTAATAAACACAATCATGGGTGCTGCCAATTTTCGTTAATAAAAAATGTGTAGTATTTTTAATAAGTTATAAATGATGTAAGTTTTCAAGAATGTGGGCTTTGAATTAGTCCATCCATAGAAGTATAAATATAACAAGATTCTTGGCACAACACACACCATCCAATGATTATGGAACTTCTTATAATTGTGGCTACCCTTTTCTTGTCTTACATACTAATCTCAGTTTTGGGATACGGCAAACCAAAGAACTTACCTCCGGGCCCAACACGGCTGCCGATCATAGGAAACCTCCACTTGCTCGTAGACCCACCACACCAGTCGCTAGCCAAACTAGCCAAAATCCATGGCCTTATAATGTCTTTAAAACTCGGTCAGAACACCACAGTCGTCATATCCTCCTCCACTGCCGCGATAGAAGTACTCAAAAAGCAAGACCTTGCTTTTGCCAACCGTTATGTCCCTGACGTGGTGACAGCCTGTAACACCCCAACCGATGGCGGAAACATCGGGATGAGACGAAAACGATATTGCTCATTGCTCACAACATTATTAAGTGACAATAATTAATTAAACCATATTTCATTTCATAAGAATTGTCAAATACATCAATGTAACAAAACAAAGAACAACATAACATTTGCAAAGTCATAACAAAATTGATACATCGACATTAAACCTAACGTCTAATTTGTGTGTATCTAGTCCTTGCTATATTGTTTTCATAGCACCATCTCCTTCAACCTGTAACATGTTTTAAAATAATGTCAATGCGAAAGCAAAGGCGAGTACACAAGTTTAGGCATAGCATACGTATACGAATAAGTTTAAACAATCCACATGGCAACCAAATCTATACAAGAGCAATATCAAGGCATCAATACTAATAATCAAACCCTTAACACAATAACGATGTTTTAACATGACCTCACGAATAACACGATGGAGGTGGATGCATGAATTCCTACAGCGCTAAGCATGTCAAACGAAGGCTAAAAATAGTTAATGACTAAAGCATAGCAATACGAATATCCAAGACAAGCATCAAGTATAAGATTCAAGCTTTCATGTATATGGGATCGTTTGTGTGTTTCATAAAGTTTAAGTGTTCGTGATTTTGTATATGGAAACATGTTACACCCGAAAAGTGTTATAAACAAAGTGGGTCGAGTGTACTCACGGTTTTGCTAAGTCTTTTCTACACTTGACAATCCGTGAAGACGTTGGTTCGAGGATGACGCCGAATTATCCTACAAGAGGAAACAAGGCGTATGAGTATAGAGTTTCAACGGGAGATTAGGAGTATTCGAGCATGATTAAAAATAAGTTGATAAAGTATTATGATACGAAAGTATTCACTAAGATGTAACACTCATTCTTGACACTATAGTAACTCTTACGAGTTGGATGTGATTTCATAGGTTCGGGACCTATTAGAATCGTGACAAGGAATTACATACTTTAGTGTTAAACTTAATAACTTGATAGGTGCTTATAAGTTCATTATCAAGGTTTCGGTTTTAGAATTATAATATATTTATATATATCATTATAATCATGTAGGAGGTGGGAGGATGAACCATCCCTTTGTAACCTCTAGTGTCATGTATGTCAAGTATGAGGTGGGAGGTTAAACCATCCACTTTGAACCTCGGATTATGTTCACCACTACACAAGTTACAATTGGTAACAAGGAGGGTACAAGAACTTATTACTATACAAGAATGATAAGGTGTCATCTAGATACCAAGTAGCCAAGTATTCAACAACCCGACGAGCACACGAGGACAATCGTCAACGACTTTGTGGGGTTGTGACACTTTAAGTCTAGCAAACTATCTTGGGATCTTGATGAAAATCATCAAGTGATGTGTGGTCTCAAGTTAGGATAGCCCAAGCTTCCTTGGTGGACACACATGAACAAGTTTAAGAACTTGCATCACTTGTGAGCTCAATGCTCTTCAAAAACAGAAAGTTTGGAGTGATTAAATACTCAAATTTACAAGTTTAACAACCTAGGTTAGTCCCCATAATCATACATGTGATTAGGAGTTCAAGAACACTAGGATGAATGAGAAAAGTAAGAGATTAAACAAGTTTATGAGAACATAAAGTAAAACATTCCACTTTGGAACCTTTTTCTGGTCATTCCAGAGCTTGGTTTTCCATGGAAAACCAATGGAAATGATCCTTAGGTTAATCCAAGCAAGTGGGAAAAAGAATGGAAGGATTTTGTTAAGAAATGAGTGAGTTATACTCACTTTTGTGAAGATGGGTAATTTGCTCGAAAATCTGATGTTGCAAGGATTTTGAGGTGATTTGAGAGGGATTAGATGGAGTTTAGAAAGTGTAAAATGCTTGGATTGTGTGTGGGTTTTATAGGGAAGGGTTAGGTTAGGTTTTAGTTAAGTAATTAATGTTAAAACATGATTTAAAACTCACATAAAACACAAAAACCCGCCCAAAAAAAGGCTTTTGCCCGCTGGTCGCGCCTAGCTTTGACCGGAAACAGTGGTTAAATGATTTGTTATCCGGGTTCTTTCACATGTTGGGCGTTTGGCGGAGTGGTTGAGGTGTTGTTTGTTGAACCGGGATCCGAGTTCGAGTCTCGCGGATCCCGGTTTGTTTTTTTTTATTTTTTTTTAATTAAAAACTCAATAATTTAGTTTCATAATTAGCAGGAAAGGCCCCTGTAGTTCAAGAATTCAGTAATTACATATTAGACCTTGGACTTATTTAAAGAAAGATATATATGTATTAATATATAGTCCTAAATGTTAATATATTTATAAAATAGCATTTTAATTTTTGTAAAAAGTAAATTAATTAATTTTATTAACTAATTTAATTTATTAATTTAGTTAATTAATTTAATTAAATAAATTAATTCTTTGAATTAGTTAACTTAATAAATGAATAGGTAATTGTATTTTTTCGCAATGAATTAAGTTTAACGATTAAATATTTCACGTTTGAGTCTCGTTTACGCAATACAAACCAAGTTTACGAGTTATCACACGTTTACGATTGAGAGTACCACGAATATGTTTACACGTTTAAAGTATGAACAAGTATAAGTGTAACATGACTATAATTAATATAATATTGTTAAAATACGAGTTTCTCATTACGATTCAAGTCTTGGTTTTCCACGTTTACAACGAAAGACAAATACAAGATACAACGCTTACTAAAAATAGAAGTACGATACAAAGTTTCCAAATAGAGAAAGTATAGAAACGGGGCGTACACAGCTATAACCACGACCGACACTCCCTCTCATTTCTCCATGTCTCACAGAGTGGCCACCCTCGAAAGGATCGTTACTTCCAATATCTTCTCCGACAATTCCCTTGAAGCCAAACAACACTTGAGGAACCAGAAAGTTTAAGAACTAGTAGCATACTGTCGGAAAGCTGGTCTTTCGAATGAAAATGTGGACATTGGCCGTGCTGCATTCAGAACCTCATTGAATCTTTTATCCAACACTATTTCTCCAAGGATCTAACAGACCCGTATGAGGATTCAGGTAAATAGTTTAAGGAGGTGATTACAAACATTATGGAGGACTCTGGAAGGACAAATCTTGTTGACGTTTTTCCAATGTTGAAGAAGATTGATCCACAAGGGCTCAAGAGAAGAATGACTCGTAATTTTACAAAGGTTCTTGGGATATTTGACCAGTTAATCGAAGAAAGACTTCGAATGGGTAAATTCGAGCAAGGTGATGTCTTGGACGTGTGTTTGAAAATTATGCAAGATAACCCAAATGAGTTCAATCACACAAATATAAAGAGTTTGTTTCTGGTGAGTATATTGTTCATTCTCTGGTTATTTCCATCGGTATTGATGACAGGTTTTTTTTATAGTATTTTTTTTAGAATTACATCTATTTCTCCATATTTTTTATCTCTTGTTTCATTTTTAACGTATAACTTCATTTGATGGTCAGGATTTGTTTGTTGCTGGCACTGATACAACCTCAATTACAGTAGAATGGGCAATGGCAGAATTACTACGCAAGCCACACATCATGACTAAAGCCAAAGAGGAGCTTGAAAAAGTTATTGGTAAAGGTACTATCGTAAAAGAGGATGATGTATCGAGGCTACCCTACTTATCGTGCATTGTGAAAGAAGTTTTACGATTGCACCCACCGGCCCCGTTACTTCTTCCGCGAAAAGTTGTTAAAGAGGTAGAACTCAGTGGATACACCATCCCAGCGGGCACACAGGTGTTTGTGAATGCATGGGCCATAGGTAGAGACCCAACCGTTTGGGACGACTCACTAGAATTCAAGCCACAAAGATTTTTGGAGTCTAGGATTGATGTCCGAGGTCAGGATTTCGATCTAATCCCGTTTGGTGCTGGACGAAGAATATGCCCTGGTGTGCCACTTGCAACCCGTATGGTCCCTATCATGTTGGGCTCATTACTTAATAATTTTGACTGGAAAATTGACATAAAAGTTCAACATGATGCATTGGACATGACTGAGAAACATGGAACCACTATATCGAAGGCCAAACCTCTATGTGTTGTTCCAATACCACTGAATTAGCATCCATTCGGCTTGTTGGATATAACTCAAGCTAAAGTCCAGCCAACTTTGTATCCGTATGTATGGCACAGGAATGAAGTATTTTGTTAATTGAATTATGATTAGACGAATAAGGAGAGTCGTTGGTCATGGCGTTGTCTGGGTTCACAGCTAAACTCTTGGAATATTTGTTCAATTTTTTTCTTTTTATTTCTTTTCTTTGTAAGTTTTTCTTGATCAATAAAGTAATCATTTCAATACTCTGCATTGTTTTTTGTTTGTGATTATAAGTTCTAAAGACCAACGTTGTGGTATTAGAGCTTAGGTTCTATCCTAACGTGAAGAGTGATGATTTTCGCAATTCAACAAAGTGTGGAAAAGTCGCAAACTTCAATAATTAATCAAGTCATGCTAATGTACAACGGTGAAGGCGCTATGAACACGGGAGGATCTGATTGAAGACTATTGTTATGTTTCAAGAACTATGGGGCTAGTTGACATCGTTATGTACTCTATAAAATTTGTCATACATATTATGTGTGTATCTGTATATGATGGGAAATGTAAGAAACTAGAATGGTTGGATTTACATCATAAGAATTATGGACAAACTAGATCACCACCAAACCTTTACACTTGATTATTTAATCCACCTACTCATTCTTGTCTTTCTTCTCTGTTTTGGTTGGCCAAGACTAATGGGAGCCGAAAAGGGATGGTGTTCTTTGACTAAAAGGTGATGTGGATATAATTATAAATTAAAAAAAATAACATATCTTCTATGTTTGTGGTATACCGTAAGATACTTAAAAAATGGAGCTCTCCTTTTTTTTTGAACCTGTCCAGAATTTTAACACCTAAAAATTCTTCATCTAAGTTAACTATGGAGAGGCTTGATTAAGGAACAAACTAACCTAATTATTGGTGCTAGTTTGTTAGTTGTTCTTGAAGTCATCAGGTGAGTATTCAACACACTTGGAAGCTTTCACACCCCGGCCAAGGGAGCTGGACGGAAAAACGGACTGATACCAAACATTAAGCAATGTGAGCATACAACGGAAGCAATGTGATAATAACTATACATTAATACAAAATTGTTTACACTTAAATTCCGTACAAGTATTCTAACAATAAGATAAATTGAACTTACACTAACATGCATCTAACCATCAAGGTAAGTACTATCCTCTTTATATACACGTCTGTCATCATCATCCAGAGCCGTAGTCGCTTACACTACTACAAAAAGAGGCATTTGCTATGAAATTTTGCTACGTGAAAAAATGGTGGCAACTTTTGCTACGAGTTAGCTACGGATTAGCTACTAACATTTTGCTACGAATTAGCTACGGATTAGCTACGAACTTCCGTCGCAAATGAATTTCGTAGCAAAACTCATAGCAAATCCGTAGCAAAATTGAGGGAATGAATATAGAACATATAAGTAGCAAAACCGGTAGCAAAACCCGTAGCAAAATGATGAAAATAAGTATTTAGAAATAAACTAAAAAAGTAAAACAAAATCTAATCGATAGCAAAATTGTTAAAATAAATATAATAAAAAAAACTTAGTAAAATTGGTAGCAAAGTCCAAGTCTAAATCATAAAAATAAATACTTAAAAACTAACTAACTGAGGTTAAAAAACGGTAGCAAAATCGGTAAGTAAAGTATTCATAGCAAAAATAAGAAAAAAAGTATTCAAAATATAATTTACTAATATACATGGCAAAATCTATAGCAAAATACGTTGCAAAAACAAAACAAAAAAATTAATTAATAATAGCGGTAGCAAAATCCATAGCAAAATTAACAAAATAAATATTACAAGAATTAAAAAAAAACAAATAAGAAAATCCATTAGCAAAAAATGGACAAAAGAAATATTAAAAAATAATTAATAATAACATATACAATAGAAAAATCAAGAGCAACAATATTAAATGCTTAAAAATAGTTAAAAAAAACCAATTTTACATAAACTAATGTAAACATAAATACATTTAATATAGTTATCTCATACAAATAATTACACGTACTAAGATATGAATAGGGATAGCAAATGGTGTTGGGTACCGGTACCAAATATATTCGATACCGACTTTTGACGTTTTTGGTACCGGTTTGATACGATACCCGTATATTTACCGATTTCAACACTCAAATACCAGTACGGTACCAGGTATTTTCGGTACCGGTGCCCATTCTTGGGATTTTCAATACAGTTGATACCGAACTCATCCCTAGTTAAGCATATTAGATCATTCTGTCAATTGATTTCTATAACGTCTTCATATTATTTGCACTCATTTATTTATTTATTTATTTATTTATTTATTTATATACAAAATTCATGGATGGGAATAGTGCTAAGCAGCTGCTTGACACTTCCCCATTGACCCGAACGAATTATGATTTTACCCCTGCTTAGAATTACGATTTGGACCCCAGTTAATATAAAAAATCCATGGAGGGGAATAGTCAGGCAACTAGTTGCTCAACACTTCCCCATTGACCCGGAAAAATTACCCAACTTAAAACTAAGATTTATCCCTAGTTTAAAATTACAGTCTGACCAGCATTGAAGATTTCGGAAAATTACGATTTTACCCCATTCAAATTTATGATTTTGCCCCCAGTTCAAAATTACAATGTTGCCATTGTTGTAGCTTTTGACAAATTATGATTATATCCCCAGTTAAACTTACGATTTATCCAAAGTTCAAAATTAAAGTCCTTTCATAGGTTTTGTTTGGTTCTATCAAAACTATGATAGTGTTTTGTTTTAATTGGTAGAGAAATATTTGGCTGAGCTCCCCGCAAAGCGGGTATGGGCATAAAATAATATACTACAAAGACCATTGGGGGAACATTGCCAAACAGCTGCCTGTCACTCCCACATTGGTCCGGATAAGTTACGATTTTACCCTTAGTTTAAAATTATGATTTTGCCCCTTTTTCAAATTACGATTTTCCCCTAGTTCTAATTTACAGTCTTGCCACTGTTTTAGCTTTTGACAAATTACGATTTTACGCCAGTTAAAAATTATGATTTTGCCCCCAATTCAAAATTACAGCCTTCCAATCATTTTAGTTTTTTTAGCAAAACTATGGTTGTGTTTTGTTTTAATTGGTTGACTCGATATAATTTATATTCGTGTCAGGCAGCTGCCTTGCACTCATTCATTGTTCTGACAAATTTCAGTTTTGCCCCTAGCTAAAAAATTATAGCCTTGTTATTGTTTAGTTTTTTTATCTAGCAAAACTATGATAGTTTAAACACGGTTAGTCTATTGAAGAAAAACATCTGTAGCAAAATCCGTTGCAAAATTAAGAAAATATAAAATTCAAAGTAGTGTTTGTAGCAAAACCCAGACAATAAATATTTATAAATAAGTGAATAGAATCGGTAGCAAATTTCGTAGCAAAATTGGGAAAAAGATAATAAATCACTTAATAAATATTGTAGAAAAATTATAAAACCCAGAACTCACACACACACACTCACAATCGGAACACAAGGATTTAACATGGTTCGGTCAGAATCTGACCTACGTCCACGGTGGTAACTAGAAACATTTCTTATTGGCTTAGTACAAGAATTACAGATACAAAACAATCTCTTATATAGGATTGGTTGAAAGAAGAAAGTCAAGAACAAGATCCGTGAATTCTGGATCACATTAATGACCGGATAACCCATGCCTTTTATCTTCTTATTCCTTCTTTGACCTGCTTTTTTTGCAACTAGTCTTGAAGTGGATTCACACTCAACAATCTCCCACTTGAAGCCATGGAATAATCTTCACTTGTGCTTCAACTTTTGTTCTTTGTTTCTTCCTAGTTACCTTGCCTTCTCTTCAATTATCCTGAAGGCCAGTTGAAGCTATGCAAAGCTTCAACTTCTCTAAGGTGACAACCTTAGTCAACATATCAAATGGATTTTCACTTCCTTTGATCTTCTTCAACTTCAGAGTGCCTTCACTAACTTGCTCTCTGATGAAGTGATATCTCAGCTGTATGTGCTTTGTCTTCGAATGGAAGACAGGATTCTTTGCAAGGTGTATCGCACTTTGATTGTCACAAAACAATGCACAATCGACTTGTTCCTTGTCTAGCTCTTTGAGAAAATTCTTCAACCAAATAAGCTCTTTGCTTGCTTCAGCAACTGCCATATACTCTGCTTCTGTGGTTGAAAGGGCAACACTTTTCTGTAGTCTGGACATCCAACTTACAGCAATGCCTCCCACTGTAAAGACATAACCGGTGGTGCTTTTGTAGGATTCTTTACAACCACCAAGGTCTGCATCCGCAAAACCCTTCAGAATAACATTTTTCCCCTTAAACTGTAATGCCATTTTTGAAGTTCCCTTCAAATATCTCAGCAACCATTTAACTGCTTCCCAGTGTTCTCTCCCTGGGTTGGACATAAACCGACTAACAACTCCCACTGCATGAGCTATATCTGGTCTCCTGCATACCATTGCATACATGAGGCTACCAACTGCAGACGCATATGGAACTTTAGCCATTTCTGCTTTGTCTTCATCTGATTTGGGTGACTGAACTTTAGAAAGCTTAAGGTGACTTCCTAAAGGTGTGCTTCTAATCTTGGCATCTTTGAGGCTGAATCTCTCTAACACTTTCTCAATGTACTTCTCTTGAGAGAGTGTCTAAGAACCATCTTTGTTTCTGAAAATACTCATCCCGAGTATTTGGTTTGCAGCTCCCAAGTCTTTCATCTCAAATTCTTCAGACATTTGTTTCTTCAACTTCTTGATCTCTGTCATGTCTAAGCCTGCAATCAACATATCATCCACATATAGTAGTAGAATGATATAAGAACCCTTGGACTTCTTTATGTGACAACAATGGTCATTGTCACAGCTCTTGTAACCAACTCTTCCCATGAAGTTATCAAACTTCAAATACCATTGTCTGGGCGCTTGTTTCAGACCATACAAACTCTTCTTCAATTTACACACCAAGTTTTCTTTACCTTTAACATGAAAACCTTTTGGTTGTGTCATGTAGATGTCTTCATCTAGGTCACCATGTAGAAAAGTTGTCTTGACATCTAGCTGCTCTAGATGCAAGCCTTCTGCTGCTACAATACTGAGAACAAGTCTGATGGTAGTCATCTTCACCACTAGAGAGAATATTTCATTGAAATCAATTCCTTCCTTTTGTTGAAAACCCTTGACCACTAGTCTTGCCTTGTACCGTTTGGTACCATCATGTTCATCTTTGACCCTGAAGACCCATTTGTTTTGAAGAGCCTTCTTCCCAGCTAGAAACTTTGTTAAGTGCCAAGTCTTGTTCTTCTCAAGCGACTTCATCTCATCTTTCATTGCTAACTCCCACTGCAATGAATCTTTCAACCCCATAGCTTCAGAGTAACACTGGGGTTCACCATTTTCTGTCAAAAGTATGTAGTTGACTGATGGTGAGTACCTGTTTGGCGGTCTAGAGTCTCTAGACGATCTTCTTGGTTGAACCTGTGGTGTTTCTGGGGAGTTTGGAGTCGAAGGAGTAGCTTCATCTTCCTCCGAATCACTACTAGAATCATCTCCTAAGCTCCCAGTGTCGCTTGACTCATCCCCATTTTCTGGAATGTCGACTGAAGCTTCTTTTCTTTTTTCACCACTTTCAAATTCAACAAATTTTTTCTGAACTTCTGGTCCTTTGGTGTTTCTGTCTTTGTACAATTCGTTTTCATTAAAGATGACATTTTTGCTTCTGATTACTTTTCTGCTTTCATTATCCTAAAGCCTGTAACCAAATTTTTCTGACCCATAACCAATGAATGTGCACTTCTTGGACTTTGAGTCTAACTTATCCCTGTCACCATCTTCTAACAAATCGTAAACACTAAAACCAAAGACTCTTAAGTGTTCAAATTTACCTCTTCTCCTTGCCACATTTCTTCTGGCAATTTGAAACCCAAGGGAACGGATGGTGAACGGTTGATCAAGTAGGCTGCAGTGTTAACTGCATCTGCCCAGAATGTTTTGGGCATCCCGTCATTCAACCTCATGCTTCTAGCCCTCTCATTCAACATTCTGTTCATTCTCTCAGCTACACCATTCTGCTGAGGAGTTCCTGGAACCGTCTTGATCATCTTTATCCCTTTCTTGGCACAATAGTCAACGAACTGCTTACTTATATATTCACCACCAGTGTCCGACTTTAAGCACTTTACCTTCAAATTAGTTTCATTTTCAACAGCATATTTCCATATCTTAAAAGCATCAAATACATCAGATTTATGTTTAAGAAAATAGACCCATACCTTGTGTGTTGAATCATCGATGAAGGTAACATGATATATCTCGAGCCTCCTAGAGATGGAACTGATGTTGTCCATATACATCCGAGTGAACAAGCTCCAACTTTTGAGCTTTCGGAGTCCTCCCTGTCTTCACAAAAGTAACTCTCTTTTGTTTACCAAAGACACAAGATTCACAGAATTCAGTTTCCACTTTCTGGAAACTTCCTTTCTGAGCCAACATCTTCAATCCCTTCTCTCTCATGTGTCCGAGTCGGTTGTGCCATAAATTAGATGGACTCGGACTGGTGGTCAGGCATGAACACCTTAGGCATGAACTCAGCCATCTATAGAGTGCCTTTCTTCTTTCCTTTGGCAATCACCAAGTTGCCTTTGATCACTTTCCATTGTCCACCCCCAAAGTGAACATTTAACCCTTCATCATCAAATTTTCCAATTGAAATCAACTTTCTCCTCAAATTAGGAATAACACTGACATCTTTCAATGTCCATATAGTTCTCAATGAGGTCTTCAAGTCTACATCTCCAATACCCGTAATATCAAGCATTTGATCATCGGCTAAACGAACTTTACCAAAGTTACCTGTTCGTAGATTCTTGACCATATCTGGGCATGAGATAGCATGGAAAGAAGCACCTGAATCCATAATCCAGGATTCCACTAAATTCTCAACACAACATATGAGAGTATCTCCTGATCCCTCAGATGATACGCTGTTTACTTCTTTCTTTGCAGCTGGTTTTATACATTGGCTTCTAAAGCGACCTTTTTCTTTGCAGTTCCAACATTCAATGTCTTTTCTGTTCTTTGACTACCCCCTTTTCTGGACTTTGACCTGCCTCGATTAGTTCCTCTATCGTTTCTTCTTCCTCTACTTTCTGTGTGCAATAAAGAACTTGAACTAGAAGTTTCATTATTGCTTCTCCGTCTGATATCTTCATTTATAATCAAGTCACGGATACTCTCAAAAGTGAGTTTGGTAGTGCCAGATGCACTACTAACGGCTGTGACTGTGCCTGACCAACTGTCAGGCAAATATGATAAAAGGAGGAGCGCTTGTACTTCATCTTCAGACTTTATTCCAACTGAGGCTAAACGAGAGATAATCGAGTTAAACTCATTTATGTGAGCGGTAACCGACACGCCTTCCTTCATCTTGGTGTTAACCAATTGTCGGATGAGGAATACTTTGTTTGAAGAGGATGGTTTTTCATACATGTTGGACAAAGCTTTCAATACACCATATGTGGTTGTTTCATTGACAACGTTATACGCAACGTTCTTTGCCAAAGAAAGCCTAACCACACCCAGAGCTTGTCTATCCAACAACTTCCAATCTTCATCATACATGTCATTTGGTTGTTCGCCCAACATAGGCAAATGCAAACTTTTCTGATACAACAAATCTTCAATTTGCATTCTCCAAAATCCATAATCACTACCATCGAACTTGTCAATCTTGATTTTACTATCTTTTGCCATTTAAAACAAATTACCAAATTACTACCAACCAACCGGGTTCGTACTGCTAAGCGGTATTTTGTACGAGCTAAAGTAATAATCAGAAACAAATAACTTATCTGTTTCAAGCTTTAAATGGCAATGAACGAGTAGTAGTGGGTTATGATGGATGTTTGTCAAAGTTGAGGGGCCTTTCTGTTCCAATTGAGAAATCAATTTTTCCAACAGAAATAAAGAGCACGTAGTTGCTTCTTCTTCCCCAATTTCAACAGAACAAAAAAAACTCTGCACTTTTCTTTTTTTTTTTCTTAAGCTTCGTCTGCTCGATCTCTGGCGAGAGAAGCAGGCGACGGGTTTGTCGGAACCCTAGACAGTCGCGACGGTGACGGCGTTGCTGGTGGCGATTCTAACGGCGACGGTGACGGTGGTTCTGGCGGCGGTCTCTGGTCAGAAACCCGACGGCTACGGAACCACTGCTGTGATTCTCCTGAGTGACGACGATTTCAAGAGAAAAACCTTGAACTGTGGCTGCGGTCCCGAACAGAAAATGGCTGACGTGAACAGACCGGTAGAAACTGATGCAAATCGGAACCCTAGTTCAGATTTCTGCACTGTCTGGTATCTCCTTCTTCTAGACCTCTGTTTTTGTTTTGTTTCTGTTCGTGTTCAACAACGAGAGCCTGTGCTCTGATACCAATTTTTGGGGATCAAAACGGGTCAAACACGAACACAGAACTCACTCACAACACTCACAATCGGAACACAAAGATTTAACATGGTTCGGTCAGAATCTGACCAACGTCCACGGTGGTAACTAGGAACGTTTCTTATTGGCTAAGTACAAGAATTAGAGATACAAAACAATCTCTTATATAGGATTGGTTGAAAGAAGAAAGTCAAGAACAAGATCCGTGAATTCTGGATCACATTAATGTCTGGATAACCCATGCCTTTTATCTTCTTATTCCTTCTTTGACCTGCTTTTTTTTGCAACTAGTCTTGAAGTGGATTCACACTCAACATGACATACTAAAAAAACTGGAGCTCTTCTTTTTTTCTCCTAGTACTTGCCAGATTCAAGTTGAATCTCGAATCTCTCCAGAATTTTGACACCCAAAAGTTTTCATCTAAGTTAACTATGGAGAGGTTTGAATAACGAACAAACTAACCTAAGTATTGATGCTAGTTTGTTAGTTGTTCTTGTGTTGATCCGTTTTGTATGTATGTAATGGAAAACAAGATAAGGTGCGTACATGTTACAGCGGAGACAACAATAACTGCATTACACATTGATGCAACTCCAAATCAAAATTAACTACGAGGGCCATAACGATCCTTAATGAATCTTTCTAGAGATAATGAAAAGGTCTCTCGATAGTAAATTCCGTTTTTCTAAGTGTAACCTTTGCAACCAATTTCACTTTATAGCGTTCAGCGTTCCCATTCAAATCCAATTTTGTTTTAAACACCCATTTGGGTTTAACACCGTTGGGTAATTCCACCAAATCCCAAACGTCATTTTTGCTCATGGAATCAAAGTTGTCATTCATTACTTTATTCCATTTAGAAGACGGATCACTACTAATGGCTTCATTGTAAGAGGTAGGATCATTAAGTTTTTCAACATCCATTTCAGCTTCAGGCTGGTAGGTAGCATAATTTTCCCAATTAGTAGGCCTTCTGGACCTGGATGACCTCCTTAGTTGATTAGCGGGTTCAGCGTTGTCTTGGTTTTGAGCGTTTGATGTGCCGTCATTTTCTGGCATAATGGGTTCTATGTGTGGAGAAGTTGGTGCAATGGCATTCAGTATACAAGAGTAGTAACTGGAGTTATAATAAGTAATTGAATAGATTAAATGTTCGTTTCTAAGTGATTTGAAGGTTCCTAGGTGAAATGATGGATTTCTAGTCAAATTAGGAGCTTTACTAAAGATACAAGAAAACCATCCCGGTTGAAGAGAGTATGGATCGAACGCTCGGAAGTGTTTTCTTGATGCACTTTTGTATGTCACTAGTGTTTTTCATAAATGACCGACGTTGAACGACGTTTCTTCGTCATTCGACTTGAGTAACAAGTTCAAGTGACAAAAAGAACAAAGCTTGGAGCTAAACAATATGACATATCCATTGGACATGGGCCGACATGAATGAAAAAGATAAAAGGCCCAAATTTAAAGGCCTTTTCACTTGGAACTTCATGCACTGTCATTTGAAATGGTTTTGAGATTTCAAGTGATAGTGAATTCTAAGTGACAGTGAAATTCCAAGTGATAGTGAAATTCCAAATGTCAGTGAACTGTCGATTAGGACTTTTCCTTGTTTAGTATAAATAGAGTACGTTGTCACTTGTAAAAGATATGCTTGAATGAGTATAGAGAGATAGATAATGTGTGTGTGTTTGAGAGAGAGAGAGAGAGAGTATTGGAGATCTTTCATCGTGTAAACTTTGTACCAAAACTCTACTCGAATCAATATACGAACAATTATAACATCAGAATCTTTGTTATTGATTAACACTCTCGCTCGGTTTATGGTGTAACGTGGATTCTACACTCTTTACACCATCCGAAACAAGAAATCCTTGTGTTTAAGATCTAAAATCTTGACCTACAAGTGGTATCAGAGCTTTGGCTCAATTTCTAGGTGAAACCGAGTTTTTGATGAGATTTTTGAGTGATTTTTAAAGATTTCTTTGACAAAAATAAAAAACCCAACTTTTTGGATGAAAATATGGATTAAAACTCGAAAATATGATGTTATTTGATGATTTGTTTGATTAAAATTGGTTAAAACTGTTGAAGATAATAAAATAGATAAGTTTTGTTGAGTTTTAACGTTGAAATATCAAATCACCATCTTAAGGCAACCAAGCTCATCGGAAAAAGTCACTGGAATAGCACATTCATTTTTTAATTTTATTGGTTGGCCTTGAGTGGAGTAGATTGTACCTTTGTCTCCTGTAGTTGGTGCATCTTATGTGACAACAGCTTGGTTTGGTCTTTGGATATTAAACAAGACTTGGATATGAAGACCTCAAGAAAATTCCAAGTTTGCTTAACAACATGAGGAGTCCAAGTTTGTAACACATGTGGATTCCGAGTTTATGAAGCTGCAAGGAAGTCAGAGTTTGTGAATGAGAAGTCTAGTACGAATTTGTGTAGTTTGTGGTACTACACAAATTCGAAATGTATTCAAGCTTGTCCGAGTTTGTCATTGTATCATTCAAGTTTGAATATATGAAGATGTCCCAAGTCCGAATATGTGAGATGGTACAGGTGAATATGAGTTTGTGAAGGTTAAACATTGAGTTTGAGTTTATCATCACAACATGTCCGACTTTGTTATGCTTTATATAGTCCGAGCTTATTATAATGTTACGTGGGCCTAGCCCAGTATGCATGGTTGTGTTATATAAAAAGTGTTGCATTAGGGTTTTAGGTTAGACACTTGACAGAGTAGTTACAAAAAGTTTGTGAGAGAAAACACAAGAGTGGCTGTGAGTTCTTGTGATCTTGAGTGATTGTAAAACATTGTGTTTGATAATGATAGAAGATGGTTTGAAGTATTTTGTGTGTTCTTCATCTTAACTTGTTTCTGTGTTCATTGATCTATCAAGGGGATTTCGCACCCTTGATTGATTGTCAATCTCGTTACGATCCACGGGATAGGGACCTACAATTGGTATCAGAGCATTTGATCTTATTGTACGGTTCGAGATTGATATACAAAATTCAAGTTCTTTCGGTTGAAGAAGTTTCTGTCGTCATCATCTGTTGAGTATTAGGAGTTTACAGGTTTCTGCCGCTATCATCTGTTGAGTATTAGGGTTTTTTCTAAGTTTGTGGGTAAACTTGCATTACTGCGAAGTCACAGTTTTGAGTTTTACCAAAAACACACAAGTTTAGGAAGTACGAAAGATAATTCTGAATTTGACATAAGGTCCGGATTTGTCAAAGTCTGAATTTGTCTTAAGGCTCCAAATTTGAGAACAGTTGTCCGGATTTAACAGTTGTTTCGAATTTGAGTTGTCGGAACTTAATTTTGTCCGTATTTGTGGTAGGGTCGATTTTAAAACTATTCGGAAGTTAAGAGAATTTGGATTTATTCACCTTGTCCGATTTTAACCAGGTCAGAAACCTTGTACGAATTTAACCCTTGATTTTGAGTATTCCGAATTTTAACTTATGGAATTTGTTTAACTATTCCGGATTAAAAAGTCCGAAATTAATAATTCCGAATATGTTAAGTTCAGGATTTTTTAGGTTTTGAATTTAGGGAGAGGGTCACAGTTTTCCAAATTTGTTATTGTGTTCCGAATTTGACTGGCTTCAAGTTTTCCGAATTTATCACTTAGATCAAAAAGTGGATCTTTAATCAGCTGATGTATCCGGTTTTAAATCCATTTTAAGGCATGTGAACCATCTTAGCAAAACAAATTGCACCACTAGTTTCCTTTGATTTTTAGGAGAAAAAATAAGGACGAAAATTCTAATTAGGTTTTGGACATGATACATCATTGGATTCGTATTCTCGAGATAGTCTAATGGTACATTTTAGTAAAAACAAGTTTCGGAAATTTTGTAACCGTTTTTAACCAGCCTGGTTGCATTAAAAATGTCGAACATGTCATATCTAAATGAGTTGTCGAGGAGTGAACACGAAGTTGGCACTACGACAAACTGCCAAAGATGATGAAGGTAGAATCTTACCTTACATGGAAAGACAGGTTTCAGTCTTTTGTTGAATTTCAGGACACATGGATGTGGCATCTGTATTCAGGATGGGTACGTGAACCCAACTCATAAGTTTGAAGGCAGACAGCGGGTCACTATATATGCTAATATGGACGTTGAACAAAAGAAAATGTATGAAGCTGAGAAAAGAGAGCTTGGTGCTATAAAATGTTATTACATGATGGCATTAAACACACTTTTAAGCTATATACTACCGCGAAAGAGATGTGGGTTGCGTTAGAAAAGAGGTATGAGGGAAATGATGATGTCAAAAAGAATAAGTCGATCTGCTAAAGAAACAGTTTGTTGTTTTTAAATACATGAGAAATCAATCCCTAGAAGATATCATCACGAGATTTTATCATCTGATGTATGAAATATATAACTATGACATGGAGGGATACACTGACGTTGAGATAAATGACAAGTTGTTAGATGCTCTACCTGCTAAGTGGGATATTTATACACTCATGATAAATAGTGAAGCAGATTATGAGGCAAAGGACTTAGAAGAGGTTGTTGGGAAGCTGGGAGCTTACGAGCTTAACATTAAGAAGAAGAAGAAGGAAAGAGGATATGATCAGGTTCAAGACCGGGAGTTTACAAAGGAATTCCATCTTCATCTTCCCACAACGCTTCAAGTGATTCAGCAACTGCGTTTCTCTCATGTGAAGATGATGAGGCTGTGACTGATGCTGATGGTGAACTGTGTTTTGTTGCTGCTTCAGGAGGATAAACTGGGTAAAGAGTTAACAATCTAGCAATAACAACAATAATACTAGGTCTATGCCTCTGAGTGTCAAGGCTGCTGAAGAACATCTCGCCCTGTTTGCTTCATTTGTTGCTTCATATGAGATCTACATCCAGGGAAAAAATATCTGATCCAGCTACCTTTGATGAAGATTATGATCAGATTGACCCTGATGACCTAGAGGAGATGGATCTATAGTGGTAGATGGCAATGATCTCTGGAAGGGTGAAGAGATTCATGAATAGGAGAGGAAAGAAATTCGTTGGAAAGAGTGTTGGTCTTGACAAGCTCAAAGTTAGGTGTTATAACTGTTAGAATTATGGACACTTTGCTAGGGAATGTCAAAGGCCAAAGACATATTTCGTCCTAACTCATCATTTCAAGATTCTCCAGGTCAAGGTTCCGGCAACAGAAATTCTTCTAACGTCAATAGCTCAAGATCTTTAATCTCTTCTACATTTGAGGGTTCTTATGACAGGATTGTTCATTTGGACGGTGATGAAAACATCACACAAGCTTTCATGACAGAGATTGCCACAGTTGATGTTGCAAAAAAACATGATTGATGCTGAGGTAGAGAAAGAGACCGAAGTTGAGAAAGTTGATGTAGATCAGACAGAAGTTCAAGAGGAAGAGTTGAAGTCTGATGAAGAAAAAGATGCTGAAGACAAGAAGATGGCCATTGAATTTGCTGCTTACATGGTTGACTTGAGCGAATCAACAGGAGAGGTATATTCTAATCATGTTAGTTCTGTTTGTTTAAAATACTGTGAATTGCAAGGTGAGTTGATAGGTTAACTAAACAAAATCAAAGTCTGGTAAATGATCTCTCGAGCTTAAAAGAATCAAAGTTTTTTTTTGTAAATAGAGACGAGTCTTTATATTTGAAGAAAATTGAAGATTATGAAATGAAATCAACATTTTAACCTGCAAATTAAATGAAAAACTTTAAGTTATAGACTTGGCTCATGATACAATGAGTGAGAAAACAAAAAGATTTCTGAAAAATGCAAAGAGTTGTTAGAAACACAACTGAAAATTGTTGAACTCGAAAAGAAACTAAATCAATTCAGAGATTTTACTTTTGTAATAACACATGATGGGTGGCTTCAGGAAAAGTGGGGACGTGTGTGGGCTTCAATGAAGGTCCACCACCTCTTAGTCATAACTATTCGTTCTTGCCAGATGAAGAGGATCTAACAGACATTGCATCAACTACACCTAGCAGTTCCACATCTGAAAAGGGTGATGTGTCTAAATATGATGATGTGAGTGTCATGAAGGAGAATAACAAAGAACCAGTTTTAAAACAAACAATGCACCTCCCAAAAAAAATAAACAAACTTTTGTTAAAAAAGTTAATTTTGTTCAGGGAAGAGACATGAAAAATGAAACAACTATTATTGAAAATGAATAGAATGTGCAATTTGAAAAAATAAAAACAAAGAAAAATCCGAAATTGAGCAAACTAAACCAGATCCTTCTAAAGCATCATCATGATCACTTGAGGATGTAGACCATAGACTTCATTTAAGAAGTCTTCGGGAAGAAGATCGTGCAGCAAATGTCACACCAAGGGACATGTAGCCAGCTGCATAGCTGTATCCTAACAAAAAGAGTGAAGCACAGTGAGTGATAACACGGGAGGAAAATCACTAGAAAAGAGTGGTGATGGTGAGCAGAAAATGTCTAACTCAATAAAGACATCTGCTCCTAAGCAACAAGAGGGTGTTGCTGTTGGTGTAGGTAAGCCTGAAATAGTAACTCAGCAAGTTCCTCTTTTCAAAGAAATTAACAAAGGTTTTAGCCTAAATCTACATCAGGCAGATATGAGAGACCTAGAATTACTTCACCGAGAATGAACAATTTTAATGGTAAATCAAGAAATTTCAGAAGTCAATGTCAATATCAAAATCGATAGCAAAATGTTGGTGGTCGAAATGTTTATAATTATGGCTTTAGAAATTATAACAAACAAAATTCTTAGAATCAATCAAGGTCTCAAAACCAAACATTTTAAAGGTCACAGGGTCCAAACTTGTATAGGAAACCTCAGGAACAGAGACCACATGGAAATCAAACCTTATTTCCATCAACAGGTCCTAGATCCAAGACTCCAATTAGGAGTGATGGATATTAGATGTATGTTAAATTAGTTGATGAATTTGGTAGACCCAAGACCATTAAGGCTTGGGTCCCCCAATCTAACTATTTTTTGTTGGTTTGTGTAGGAGCTGCTAAGGAGGATTATCAACTTGTGGTATGTTGATAGTGGTTGTCCAGGCACATGATAGGGGATGCAAGATTGCTAACTGAGTTTGAGAACATATGGAGTTTACGTGAATTTTGCAGGTGCTAACAGGTCGAGGAAAGGTGACCAACGGGAAGATCACATTGGACAAAGTGAAGTATACCGAGCAGGTTAAGCACAATCTGATGAGCGTGTCACAAGTTTGCGACAAGGGTCATTCGGTCCATTTTACTAAGTCTGAAGCTTTGGTGTTGAATCCGGGTTTGATGATACCGAACGATTGGATAGTGATGAGAGCACCGAGGAGGAATGACAATTATGTCATGGACATGGGTGCTAAGGATTCTTCCACAGTGGTGGTGTGCTTATTGTCAAAAGCATCTAGGTTGAGTTAATGTTGTGACACAGGCGCATGGCTCACATCCACTACCAAAAAATGATCTAGTGGAAGGGGTGCCAGTGCAGAGCTTTCACGTGGAAGATAAATGTCTTCCATGTCAAAAGGGAAAACAACATAAGAAACCTCACAAATCTAAAACAGTAAATTCCATAGATGCCCTTTATGAATTACTTCACATGGATTTATTCAGTCTAGTGAACGTAAGGAGCATAGGTGGAAAGTACTATTGTTTAGTTGTCACGATGATTACTCACATTATTCATGGGTTTTCTTTTTAGGTATCAAAGATGAGACAGTGGAGCTCCTGATAGATCTTTTTACAAAATTGGAAAATGTCCATGAAAGAGGATAAGGAATGATAATGGCACGTAGTTCAAGAATAAGATTCTGGATCTCTATTGTCCGCGAATTGGAATAGAACATCAATATTCTGCTTCTTATACACCTCAACATAATGGAGTCGTTGAGAAAAAAAAGGACGTTGATGAAGCCGCTAGGACTATGCTTTCTGATTCAAAGCTTCCAGTTCTTTTCTGGGGAGAAGCTGTGAACACAAGCTTGTTATGTCCTAAATAAAGTTTTAACTGTTAAACGTTTTAACAAAACATGTCATGAACTTATGTTTAACAAGAAACCTAATTTGAAAGGCTTTGAACCATTTGGATTACCTTTCACAATTGTGAATAACAAAAATAAACAAAAATTCGGTGAAGTTGCTGATGAAGGATACTTTCTAGGTTATGTACCTGGAACACCGAATAAAAGGGTTTTTATTCTGAAAACTGGTAAAAATGAGGTCGTGTTTAATATTGAAATAACAATTTTCACCTCAACAATCAATGAGTGGTCCAGCTATATGATATGATTATGATAGTGTTTTTAAATCATTTAATATTCCTGAGTTTTCCAATGCAGATGAATCTCATTTGATCCATACTGTGATTAGTGAGGACGAAGAGGGTGACTTCATGCCGAGATCGAGTATATCAATGACAGATGCTCCGGAAACTTCCTCTAGTGCAGTTGAACAAGATTTAAGCGATGGCGAGTCTGAACCTATTTAGGGGAGGATTTCACTAATCCGTTTGCAAATCAGGATATTCAGGGAGAGGTCGGATCCAATCTGGGTGAAAATTTAGAAGTTGACACCATTTCTACTACACGAGCAAACAGAGATCATCCAGTTGAGAACATTATAGGTGATGCTGGTGCATGTGTTTCGACAAGAAGAGGCGTGATTGAAGGTTCCTGTTTGTTTGCTTCAATACAGAAGATAGGGATTATCAATGAGTGGATCTATAGCTGCTTCATTGCCTAAGAGGAGCCAAAGAATGTGCATATGGCTCTAAAAGACAATTCATGGGCTGAAGCTATACAAGAAGAATTAGCCCACTTCAAGAAGTTGAAGGTTTGGGAGCTATTTAACTTGCCTGAAGGAGAAAGGGAAATAGGCACCAAGTGGGTGTTTAAGTGCAAGAAAGATGACCTAGGGATTGTGACGAGAAACAAGGCTTGGTTAGTGGTTAAAGGGTTTAATCAACAAGAGGGGATTGACTACAATGTGTTTGCATCAGTGGCAAGGTTGGAAGCAATTCGTTTGTTTCTAGCCTTCGCATCATTCAAGGTCTTTAAAGTATATCAACTTGACGTGAAGAGTGTGTTTCTTTATGGGAAAGTCCAACAAGTGGTGTATGTCTCACAACTAGATTGGTTTACTGACCCAGGTTATCCAAATTGAGTATATAGACTGGACAAGGCATCGTATGGATTGCATAAGGCACCCAAGGCGTGGTATGAAACACTTTCAACTCATTTGTTAAAGAATGGTTTTGAAAGAGATCAGATTGACGGTACATGTTCATTAAGAGAAAGAAGGAAGATTTTCTGCTGTATAGGTATACGTGGATGACATCATTTTTGTGTCATCTGATGAGAGCATGTGTCATGAATTTGAGAAGGCGATGAAGAGCAAGTTTGAGATGAGTGCGATGGGTGAGTTCTCTTACTCTCTGGGATTGTAAGTTGAGCAGAAGAAGGATGGGATGTTTATACATTAGATAAAGTATGTGTATGACATTTTGTCTCATTTCAAAATGGAGGATTGCGTTACTTTCAACATACCTGTCTGCGAGAACCACAATCTTGGGCCAGATTATGAGAGTGTGGAAGATGTTGATCCAACTCAGTACAGGGCAATGATTGGTTCCCTAATGTACTTGACTGCTTCAAGACTAGACATCATGTTCGAAGTGTGCCTCTGTGCCAGATATCAAGCGAATCCAAAAGAGTCACATATGAAGGCGGTGGAGCGTATTCTTCGTTACTTGAAGGGGAAACCTAAACTTCGGTTGTGGTATCAAGCTGCTAGTGATTTGAAGTTTGTTGCATTCACTGATTCAGACTTTGGAAGATGTAAGTCGACAGAAAATCTACAACAGGTGGTTGTCAATTCTTAGGAGGGAGTGTAGTGTCCTTGTAATTCAAGAAGCAGTCTTGCGGGTCTACCTCTACGTGTTAAGTTGAATATATTGTTGCGGGTAGCTGTTGCTCTTAGGTTCTTTGGATACTACAGCAGATGTGCGATTACAGTTTGAATTCCACTCGTACTCCTATAATGATAAACAATAATGCCACTATTTCAATCAGAAACAATCCCATGAATCACAGTAGAACAAAACATATTGACATTCGTCATCATTTTATATGGGATTGTGCTAAAAAGAAACTGACTGAACTTCACAGAGTTGACACATTAGATAACCTTGCAGATCTTTACACAAAGCATTAAACAGGCTCGTTTTTAACATCTTGTGAACTCAACAGGATGAGGAATCCTGAATAACTAGTTTTTCATAAAAAAAATTAAATATTTTATTGCTTTCTTAAAAATAAAAAATAGAAAACCATAAAAGTAAAAAAATAGAAAATAAAAAATGAGTTGT
This sequence comes from Scalesia atractyloides, assembly GCA_947069175.1. Taxonomy (NCBI): domain Eukaryota; kingdom Viridiplantae; phylum Streptophyta; class Magnoliopsida; order Asterales; family Asteraceae; genus Scalesia; species Scalesia atractyloides. The sequence goes on from CAMTDV010000019.1 coordinate 63,986,115, forward strand.
CACTGTGTGTAAAAGAAGAAATGATAGTACATCAACAACTTAGACTGTCACACTGAATTTGAAGTTAAAATGCTTAAGTGTGATAGCAGCTCCATCATATGATGCACCAATAGGCAAAATGCATGAAATAATCAACTTACCAACGTGATATAAACCTAACGAACTGTGTATGAGTGGGTAACATATCAGTGGCGTATGGTTTAATGACCTTAAATTTTGCATTGAGAGATTGCTAAATTCGAGGATTTTTGGTCTTTATACTGTTATTTCATCCGGGGATATCAGGGTTGTCCTTCTGCTTCATCCAGATATATGTTGGCCTAGGCACAACTAAGATTTCTTAAAAGAGCTAAAATGCAAAAAACCCAGTTATGAAGAAGCTCTCCTAGAGAGTCATTCAAATGTGCAAAATGCATAAATCGTACCAAAATTTGTGGTATTTGCCTTAACCCTCGTTAGATATTAGTCTCTCTGCTATACGAAAGTACTGACCTGATCACCAAAGTTCTAATGTTGTAAAACAAAAAGGATGAACTCGGTATACTCACTTATTACGAGGAAGCTTTGTGCATACCTTGATCGTGGGGTATTTCCTGAAGTGGGACACACTAGTATAACAGTATAATAATACCTAAACGTATCTCATGGTAATGGAACTTGAAAAGTTCATGCATTTTGTTTAAGTGGACAAACAATACTTGTAATCATCTTGGACTACTTTTCATGAAACTTACTTAAAGAATTATATGATGGTGTGAAAACATTTTGATTTTGCTGATATGATCTTCTTACCAGTGATTCTCATAAAAATAGAGTGTTTATTGCTTTTGTTATTTTCTTTTAGGAAATATAAAAATCCAAAAAGATTGTCCTTTTTCGTTAAAATTCTTAGCGTACAGAAAATGGTTGTTAATGGAGGAGTTGTTACCAATAGGGAGACTGTGTTCGAAGATGAGTTCAAATTTTAAAACCTTACAGGTTATAATGTGTTGGATAAAATTATCTGAGTGTTGTTTTTAATTGAAAAGTGCGTAATTTGTGATACAGTTTAACCATCTCTTGATTAATAATACTTTGTTACGTATGTTGAAAATTCTTATGCTTTCTTGAGATGTTTGTTTTATAGTATGCAGATTGAAGCAGTATGCTGCTGAGAAGTTGAATGTGTTGAGATGGGGATTTGTTGCTGCTTGGTAGATCATTCTTATAAATGCAGAACAGAAGATATGAAGACATGCTTGGATTGCTGACAAGAAGATTGAAAGATTTGTGATTGGATGCATTAGCTTAGGGGGAGTCTGTTGATAACGAAATTCTTGTTGAAGCTGACGCTATCCAAACACCAAAGACTATGAGATTCTAAAGACAAAACTTCACCTTTGCAAGCTATTGTCAAGGGAGAGTTTGTTGGTGCATGTTATGTGACAACAACTTGGTTTGGTCTTTGGATATTGAACATGACTTGGATATGAAGACCTCAAGAGAATTCTGAGTTTGCTAAACAACATGAGGAGTCCTAGTTTGTAACACATGTGGATTCCGAGATTATGAAGCTGCAAGGAAGTCGGAGTGTGTGAATGCGAAGTTTACCCTCCAACTTTCTATTTTGTTAAGGTTTAGACAACCTACAAGTGATGAAACCATCCAAGTTTACCATAGTTCTTATGGCAAGACTTGTGTTTTTGGTAAAGGTGTGAAACATGGAAGCCTTGGCTATCCAAACTCATTCAACTACCTCACTTGATGTTTTTATGTTCACACCACTAAAACTCGTTCAACTTTCATAGAGTGACAAGGCTACGACACGTCCCCAAACGTTACATGTTCGGATGCACGCACCTAGCTTGCTCACTTGGTTGTTCGCAGTTTTAGTCGGCTTAATAGTCTAGTCGTAATTTTATTCATTCATGACCAACCGGGTTTACAAACTAAGTTGGTAAACTCTGTGCTATGGTGAATTCGTACAATGAAGGTTTCATGGATGTTTTCATCCTACCTCCATGCATGACTTATATGAATTCTATAATAATCCATGAAGGACTTAATATATATAAAATATATCTACAAAGTGTGTTTTTCCTACAAAGTGTAGGAAGTAATCTTGACCATTGGATGAGTGTGTTTGATGGTTGAGATCATCTTGGTGTCATTTTGGTAATATGGGTGTCTTAAAAGTAGGTTAATTTAATTGATTGGGGGTAAATGTGTCATTTAACTTGTTTTAAATAAGGAAATAACTATAAATTATAAAACCACCTCCATAATTGTCATGATTTTTTTCTCTTTCTAGTATCCCACATCGAAAAACACCAAATCATACAAAAATAGTGATAAATCAAATCTAGGTTTTTGTTATTTCTTCTTTTATTAGAGATCAAAGATGTTTTTTTTTTCATGTTGTGAGTTTTAGTGATAAAACACAATGTGACGAACAAGTAACTGACAGCTAAAACACAACGTCAAGAATTTGTTTATAATAAAACACAATGTGACGAACCAGTTACAGTTAATGACTTCTAAAACACAACGTTGATGTGTTCATAGTAGTGTTTTTAGTGAAAAAACACAATGTGTCGGACCAGATGAAATATGAATTGAATGTGAATATGTTGTAGCGATCGTATTATAATCATTGATAATCGTCGCATTTGAAATCAAAGAGATATATAGTTTCCTTGAAATTCTCATTAATTAATTTAGGATATAGTACATTCCATAATTAAAATAATTATTAAATTACTATCATACCCTTTTGATTAAAATAATTAATTGCCACATTCACAAGGATATGGCTTCCTACACTTTGTAGGAAAAGTTGGCTTTGTAGCAAACTCCTACCCTACATAAATATATACATAACTGAATTCCTGATATTAATTGGATTATGATTATATGTCACGAGTGTAGGTTATCCTATCCTTGTTTTAGATTCCTCGTTAATGATTCTAATGGGCGAGTAGACCCATGAAATCACATGAAGCTTAGTGTCATAACGGGTGTTTAAACGGGATATACTTTATGCATACTTGTACTTTATTCATACTTAAATGCCGAATCCAAGCCTTTTATCAAATCGGAATACTCACATACCTACGTTTCCTCATGTAGGATAACTTCGTGTTACAACTCTCAACGCTAACCAACTCTCGGTTTAATTTGGAAACCTTTCAAAATCGCGAGTATACATGACCCCTTTATATTTTAACACCTTTGGGTGCAATACGTGTAACCTACCAAAAACACACACACTTGCACTTATAAAAAAGCTTATGAACGAACAATCCAATATACATGTTTGATACGATATGCTTAAACATATACATGATATTTGATGCTTTATGCTTGGCATTAGCTTTGTACGAGCCTTCCTTAACAATGTAGCGCTATAGGATTAACGCACTGCCCGTATTCTTGAGGTCATGTTAAGTAAACAAAACAGTTTTTTCGTTGCTATGATTATATTACGCTAGCGGGAAACTTTGGGTTGACAATATAGTTGCATGATAGTATTGCCATGTTATGTTCTTAGTATTCGAATTTTTTCATGCGAGTTTGTTTAAACTTTATACATATGCTATTACCTAAACTTGTATGCTCGCCAATACTTTTGTATTGATATGGATTTTAACATGTATTGCAGGAACTTGATGATTATGTTGATGAATGAAATCTAGTAGGAAGACTAGAAACACACTTTAAATTTAGTACTTTGTTGTATTTCAATTCTGTTCGACATGTTGTAATTTGCTTTATAAAGATTGTACTTGTTTCTTAGAAATGAAATGAAATTTACTTTATTAAATATTGTCACAAATAGTGTTATGACGACTCTTGCAAGTTCGTTTTCGTCCCGCCCCGATGTTTACACCATCGGTTGGGGTGTGACAGATTGGTATCAGAGACAAACTATAGAGAATTAGGAAAAATTGCCATGATTTGACCTAGTCTATAGTCTAAGTACCCATACTTGACCATTCTTGATTTCTCATGCTTAAAATATTGAAATTCTTCCTATTTTGGTTCTTATCTCATCTTTTGTATTGATATCAGTGTTGAAGAAGTCACTAGGCGTTCCCTAGTCGGCCGTAGTAGGAGTTAGGAATACTTGGAGTACTCGAGGAGTATTCGGAGAGTACTCGGACATGTTAAATATAAAGAAATTAATTACTGGATATGTGTCAAAATAAGCGTAAGTCATGTCAGAACTATCATTATTCATGTCAAAATTAGCATAATCCCCAGTAGTCGCCAAGTAGGCCGAGTAGTTGATCGAGTAATCCGAGTAGTCATTGTGTATTCCAAGGTTCCCACCAAGTATTTGACCGAGTATTCCGAGTAGTTGGCCAAGTAGGCTGAGTTTGACCGCCTCCGACTTATAAAAGTCAACTTGTAGTAACTCTCCAAGGTAAGGTTACCGAGTTGTGACACCCGGCTATTTAGGCCGTCCCGTACAAATGTAACATGAGTCATGAATGAATAAAAGGCCGTATTTGACTATTTATGATGTTTATATATGGTATTTGATGTGTTGGTAAATCAAAAGTTTGATAAAAATTACATTGGCAATATTAAGATAAAAGCTTATCGGTAACGGTTAAAATGCGAAACGAACGTCGGTGACCGCCGAATAATGTTAAAATCCTAAAAATAGTCTTTTATGAGTTACATAATATATTTTATCATAATCGCGAGGAAAAATAATTTAAAACGCTAAGAAACTCTATTTTCGAGTTTAAGTGCGTACTGCGCGATACTGCGCGGATCTGACAAAATACAGTCAACACAACCAGTCCAGGGCAACCAATAATTATTATAGTTATAATTTGACAAGTTTTATTTTTATAGAATGATAAAAATAAATTAAAACGCTTAAAATCTTTATTTTGCGAATTTAAGCGCGTATTGCGCAACACAACGCACATACTGCCAAATACCGACAACGTAGCCGGTCTAGGAAAATAAAATATTGATTAGTAATATTTTGGTGTGTTTATTTTTATAGAGCATTGAAAATAATTTAAAAATGCGTTAAAACACAGTTAAAATGCTAGATAAAACACCCGGTATCCAGTAAAATACCAGTTTTTGACCTACAAACCATATATATATGTATGTATGTGTGTGAAACCGTGTATATATGAGAGAGAGAGAGAGAGATAGGTGGCGCCTCCCAAGCCCACCTCTCTCTTCCTTTTTGCCATTTGTTGAGTATTGGAACTTGTAGTAATGATTTGTCTCACTTACACACTCAATTAATCCACCAATTCAAAATCAAAACCACATCTCCTTCTCCACACACAATATTCAGCCGAGAACACTCCCATATTCACCCATTTCGAAAATTCAAACCCATTTCTTGAAGATTCAAGTTGATTTCAAGGAATTTTCAAGGTGTTTGGTGGATCCAAGGGTGATTCCAAGGAGATACAAGCAAGAACAAGGCCTCATATCATCATCTTAATAAAAAACCCATTAAAATCTTGAAGGTATAACCTTACTTTTAAAATCTATGTTCTTGGTTTTTGTGATTATGGAAGTTTCTCTTGTTCTTGGACATAAACACTAACTTCAAAACTAAAGCAACTGGGTTTTGAATGAAATAAAAATGGATGTAAGTGTGTGTATATAAGTGGCCGTGAGTGTGTATGTATGTATGTTAGAGATGAGATTTTGAGTTTTGATCTTGCATGATAAGATGTTGACATGTGATTGAATGTGTGATCTTGGAAGGTTCTGAAAAGGGATTTGATAAAGTTCATATGATTAAAGTATGAACATATATGTGTAGCCGTGTATATGTGTATAAATGTATGCATGCACATGAAATTTGTTTGTTAGTTCATAAAAGCATGAGAATGTTACATGCATTAATGCTATGAATGATTGGATGATGATAATATGAAGATGATTATGTTCTTGGATGAATGAACATGAAATAAATATGATATTTATGCATATGAATACATGCATGTTGATGAAGATGTATTATGGATGCTTTAGGAGCTTGTACATGGACATGCATGTGGGTGTATGTACATGAAATGATGAATAAAGTGTGTTTTGATAAAAATAAGTTTTGATCAGATTCTAAAGCATAAAAATAATGTTATTTGAAGTGTAAAATGGTATGGAGCTTTGACATAAAGTTTACTAGCTTTGCATGTTGTACTATGTGCTTAAAAGTGTTGTTAAATACATGAAATCACATGATTTATGTGCACATTTATGTTTATATATATCGACGCGCAAATCATAGATATATAGTATTTATAAACGGGAGCGTAATGGATAAAACATTAAGGTCACCAATAAAATCGTTCAAGTTACAAAATCTTAAAAAATATATATATATATATGAACTCATATATATATATATATATATTAATATACCAACATAATCAAAAATAATAACTTTTCGAGAAAATCTCAAAGTTATGTAAAAATTCCAAGATTTGAGAAACTTGGGAATTTTGTGATGTGTGATTATTAAATCGTGCCTACGTATGTTAGGACGAGTAGAATTTAATTTTGGGGATTGTGCTATTTAATATACGCACCCAAAGGTGAGTGTCACTAAACCCCTCTTTTTACTATTTTAGTGTATGTTTTGGGGAAGAACACGCCTTAAAAGGATAAATAGACGTTTTCGTATTAAATATGCCTTTGATTAAACTATAAATATATTTTCGTGGAAAATATGATTTGGAATTTATGTGATATATTTTTGGAGAAAAACATGGTTTTGGATATAAATATGTTTCGGGATGAAACGGACTTTGGAATAATGATATATGTGTTTCGGGGATGAAACGGGGATTTTACGGCGTTATGGGATAGAACGACCGTATGGATTTAAAATGTTTAAATCTAAAGTTGTAACGAATTGGCCCGGTCTGAAGAGTGTGAGTATCGGGATTAGGCTTACGTTTCGGTGGGGACGTCGGAGATTCGTATAAGGAGTTATATAAAATTTTATCATTTTAGTAGGATATATATATTTTCCATAAGGTTGGCACCTTGGGTGACCCATTGCGGGCACTTTGCGCAAACTTAGCCATTTAATCATTAATACGGATTGCGTGGAATTGTTGATAGATCTATCGGGTTGACAACCCCGTCGCGACCGGTAGCTCCGTGTCATGTCAAGCGACGAATTTATATTCTGTTATTGTCTAGCGTGGATTATACCCTTAATGTTAATATATAGCTCGTAATGTCTTGCAAACTTACGAATCTGAACAAATGGATGTTAAAAATAAATTTAATATGGTGAAACTTGGGAAGATGCTTAGTTCGGAGGTTTCGGGGAAACGCTTGCGGCGGCTGACCCATGGATTTTATTAAGGAAATATAATTGACTTACGAAAATATTATTTGGATGTTTTGATAATAAACACATAATTAGAAAGTTTTCCTTGTTTTAAATTTGAATATGTGAGCTCACCCTCCTTTGTGTTGACACTTGATTTTAACGTGTTCTTCAGGTACTTGAGCATGGCTTCGGGAATCTTTGGCGTATCTTGTGGTTGTGATGCATGTTTGTTTAATAATAAACTTTGGACACTTTTAAAACTTATTTGGGACCGACTATATTAAGATCCATAAGGATCAAGACAACTTAACTATGTTATGGTTGTGGTTTGTGTTTAAATTTGGAAACAATGTTTTAATTAAGTGATATGTCCAAAATTAACGATGTGTCCACTAAGATATTTTTGGGCACCAACTTCCGTCACCATTACGTTTGTATTTCCGCTGCGACGTTTTTGGGGTGTTACAGAAGTTGGTATCAGAGCCAACGGTTGTTAGCGAACTAGATGTTTTAAGGGGAAAACTCTAGACTTCAACCAAAGAATTTTGAGATATAAGTCCAAATTCACTAAGCCAAAATTTTTAAATAAACATGGATTTTTATCATGTATGAGAACCATTGTGTGTTATTATGCATACGTGTTAATCTGTTTATTGGGCCTTATGTGTTATTTTTCATTTGAACACACACTTACGTTGTATGGTTAAATATATGTCACATATGTCGCACGAGCACGAGGTCATCGAGATTACTGACTCTGAGAGCGAGCCAGAATTCAAGACGTCACCTAGATTCGTATTACCAGAGGTACCGCTACCATTCCACAGTTTGTCGATGCGGCCGAATTCGCTTCATCCTTCCAGGTTAACCGTGCTGCGTTTGCAAGTCAGGTTAACCCACGTTATGCTTTTACAAGCAACGGTTGGATCGAAGACGATGATGATGCTCCACCCTCGATTTACAAGACTGGGCAATCATCAGGTACCGTGCCAGTTATCAATGACATGGATAGAGGTGTTCCGTTGATCGAAGGATCTTATAGTATCGCACTAGTAGTAGCCGCTACCATTGTTACGGCTTAGCCATTAGAGCCATTGGTCGTCTCATCTACTGTCGTTGCTGAGCCCGCTACCGAGATCCCTCCACCCATTGTTACCGAGTCGTCATTTCCATCGATCGAGTCACGCACTCCTACTGCACCCATGTTGGTATACTTTCGACGTAGGAAGAGGATACGACCAGCTGGAGACATCGCTTCACCATCCAGAGCTGAGACTGCATCTGCTTCAAAGAAGCAGAAAGGAGTGTGAGTTAGCCAATGTTCTCACTGCGACCGTCAGTTGGGGGCCATACGCGGAGATCTGGAGGCGAATAGATGGACCAAATGCACTGGAGGATAGTTGAGCTGGAGGAGCTTGTGAGGAAGCTTCTAGAGTTTGTTGGCATGAAGAAATGATGGTTGTTTGTCATTTGTGTTGTTTATTTGTTTTGTATATCTCTTTGATAAACCCTTATGTTGGCTTGCATGCCAAATTTTTGGATATTTAGGAGGAATTTCATCTAGACTTGTTGTTGGTGGTTGATTATGTCACACCACATTTTGGTTAGTCGTTGTACTATGAACAAGCTATGTAATTTTCGTGATAAATATCAATGATATGAGTTCTCTTTTGGTTAAATTATTCTCATTATTATGTGGATGCATGTGTATTGTTTAGTCCACTATTATTTAATGAATGTAATATTTAAACAATGTCTTATGTTGATATTATTATTGCAATAATAGAAACATCAAGATGCCGCCAAAAGCGAGACAGGGTACTAGACTACCTACCACACAGAAGAGTTGGCACAACTCATAGCCCAACACTTTAATACTGCCTTGGAACAGCGTGAAGCTAACAAGAATTTTGGGCAAGGACGTGGACGTGGTGCTCCGGGGCATGGAGAAGGTGGTGTACAGATTGGAAACCCACAAGGTAATATAATGATCGGAAAAGTTTTAGTAGTTCCTGTGTTATGACATAATCAGGGAGTAATCTTGATTTTCATTAACCTTGTGAACAGTGCATGGATGTACGTATAAAACATTTCAGGGCTGTAACCCACGATCATTTATCGGTGCTGAAGGGCCTCTTGAAATCACTAGATGGATCGAGAAGATGGAATCTGTGATGGCCATCATTGGTTGTGCTACTGATCAGAGGGTTAGGTATGCTTCGTGTTCGTTTCTCGATGAAGCTTTATCCTGGTGGAACACTCAAGTTCAGATTTTGGGCGAAGAGCGGCTTACGATCTTACCTGGAACGAACTAAAAGAGATGCTTCTTAAGGAATACTGCCCGCGTAGTGAGATGCAGAAAATTGAGACTGACTTCTGGAATTTAACCATGGAAGGCCTGAACGTCAGAGCTTATACATCTCGGTTCAATGATTTGGCTAGATTGTTTCCATGAATGGTCACTCCTGAGTACGTTAAGGTAGAAAGGTATATCTGGGGATTGTCGCCACAAATTCGTAGTATGGTTACGTCAGCGAAGCCCACTACCTATCTGGAAGCTCCTACTCTAGCGAAATCATTAGCGGATGATTCTGCTCGCAAAAGTAACCTTAACAGGAAAGAGGAGACTGGGAAGTCGTCGGGAAAAGTCAAGGCAGATGGGAAATCTGACCGATCAGAGCGTTCTGAGTCTAGATCTGGGGATTCGCGGAAGCGAAGATCTGAGAGCTCAAGGAAAGATTCCGATGTGAAGCGTGAGAAGTAACGCTATTCGGGGAAAGCATATATGACTAGTGCTAGTGATTCGAGGAGGGATGATGCTAGGGATGGCGGAATTGGTTCAATGAAGAAGACTCTCGGTGATGAGCAGGGAAAGTGGGCCAGATGTGGTCGAACTAGCCATGTTACTCGCGAGTGCTATGCTAAGAGTACGTCGGAGGGAGTCAAGCTTGAGGGTTGCTTCGAATGTAGAAAGCAAGGACATATCAAGCGAAATTGTCCATCGTTGAAGGGTCAGAATGCCAGGGGCAGAGCTTTTGAGCTGAATGTTGGGAAGGCACGTGATGATCCTGCAGTGGTTACTGGTACATTCTTAATCAAAGACCATTATGCGTTCGTACTATTTGATACTGGTGCTGACTTGAGTTTTGTTTCGAAAAACTTTGAACCGTTTCTGTGTTCTCAAACAAGTAAGCTAAGTAAAAAGTACTCGATAGAATTAGCAAATGGTAAGTTGATAGAGACTACCGAAGTTATTCGCGATTGTAGAATTCGGTTATGTGATCATAGTTTTAGTATCGATTTACTACTAGTGGAGCTGGGTAGTTTTGATGTAGTCGTTGGGATGGACTGGCTATCCAAGAACGGTGCTGAGATCATTTTTTCGAAGAAACAAGTGCGGATACCTCGTCCTAGTGGTGGTGAAGCTTTAGTTGTTCATGGTGACTGATCAAGTCGAGTATCATGAGTTGTTAGTGTTATGAAGATGCACAAGATGTTGCGTAAATGCTATCCTGCGTTCTTGGTTAACGTAGTGGATACGAAAGCCGAAAGTGGGAAGATTGAAGAAATTCCTGTAGTTCGTGATTATCCGGAAGTTTTCCCTGAAGACTTGCCTGGATTACCCCCTGCAAGACAGATTGAGTTTAAGATTGATCTTGTACCTGGTGCTGCACCGATTGCAAAATCTCCTTATAGAGTAGCATCGTCAGAAATGAAGAATTGTCAAATCAGCTTCAAGAGCTATTAGACAAAGGTTTCATACGACCAAGCTTTTCGCCTTGGGAGCGCATGTGTTGTCTGTAAAGAAAAAAGATGGTTCTTTCAGAATGTGTATTGGTTACAGAGAGTTGAACAAGTTGACTATCAAGAATCGGTACCCGTTACTGAGAATCGACGATTTGTTCGACCAGCTTCAAGGATTAAGCTACTACTCGAAGATAGACCTGCGTTCAGGTTATCACCAGTTGAAGATTGCTGAGGGAGATGTTCTGAAGACTGCTTTTAGAACACATTATGGCCATTATGAGTTCTTAGTTATGCCTTTTGGCCTAACTAATGCGCCTGCAGTGTTCATGGATCTCATGAACAGGGTATGCAAACCCTATTTGGACAAATTCGTGATAGTATTCATTGACGATATACTAATTTATTCGCGAACCAAAGAAGATCATGAGCAACATTTGAAGATAATTCTGGAGCTGTTGAAGAAAGAGAAGTTGTATGCCAAGTTCTCTAAATGTGAATTTTGGATTCGAGAGGTGCATTTCCTCGGTCATGTCAAAAATGAGAAAGGTATACATGTGGACCCGTCGAAGATTGAGGCAATTAAGAATTGGGAAGCGCCGAAGACTCCGTTAGAGGTGTGACAATTCTTAGGACTTGCTGGGTATTATAGAAGATTCATTGAGAATTTCTCCAGAATAGCGCAGCCATTAACGCTATTGACCCAGAAGGATAAGAAATTTGATTAGACAGAAAAGCAGGAGGAAGCTTTTCGGATGCTGAAGGAGAAGTTGTGTAGTGCACCTATTATATCCCTGCCTGAGGGAAATGATGGTTTTGTTGTATACTGTGATGCGTCACGTTTGGGCCTTGGTTGCGTGCTTATGCAGAAGGAAAAAGTGATAGCCTATGCATCCAGACAACTAAAAGTGCATGAGAATAACTACACAACTCATGATTTAGAGTTGGGAGCTGTTGTGTTTGCTTTAAAGATTTGGAGACATTATCTGTATGGCACGAAGTGTACGATTTACACAGACCATAAGAGCCTCCAGCATATCTTTGATCAGAAGGAACTCAACATGCGACAACGGCGTTGGGTAGAGTTACTCAACGATTATGAGTGTGATATTCGTTATCACCCAGGGAAAGCAAATGTTGCTGCTGACGCGCTCAGTAGAAAGGAGCGGGAAAAGCCTCTGCGCGTTCGTGCTTTGGGTTTGAACATACAAACGAGTTTGACCGATCGAATTCATAAGGCACAGCGAGAAGCTTTGAAAGATGATACTAAGAAGAGAAGGCTTGAGAAGTTTGGAATGTGAAATGATACCAAAAGCGGATGAAGTAATGTACTTCATGAACCGAGTTTGGGTTCCGCTTAGAGGTAACCGACGTGAACTGGTTATGAACGAGGCTCATAAGTCCAGATATTCTATTCACCCAGGTTCTACCAAAATGTATTAGGATATAAAGGAGTTATATTGGTGGCCGAATATGAAGAGATTCCTAAATGTCTGACATGCTCAAAGGTTAAGGCTGAACATCAGAGGTCGTCTGGGCTTCTGCAGCAACCAGAGATTCCTAAATGGAAGTGTGAGCATCTTGCTATGGACTTTATCACTAAATTACCCCGTACGTCACATGGACATGACACCATATGGGTAATTGTGGATCATTGACGAAGTCTGCTCATTTCTTGCCCATTAAGGAAACAGACAAGACGGAAAAGATATCGCAGTCGTACCTAAACGAGATTGTAGCCCGACATGGAGTGCCTGTGTCAATTATCTCCGATAGAGATGGATGATTTGACTCCATATTTTGGCAATCTCTTCAGGAGTCGCTAGGTTCTCGTTTGTACATGAGTACTGCGTATCATCCTCAAACAGATGGTCAATATGAGAGAACCATTCAGACGTTGGAGGACATGTTGAGAGCGTGTGTGATTGATTTTGGTGGAAGTTGGGATACTCATTTGCCGTTGGCAGAGTTTTCTTACAACAATAGTTACCACGCTAGTATCAAAGTCGCTCCGTTTGAAGCTTTGTATGGAAGGAAATGTCGATCGCCCTTGTACTGGGCTGAAGTTGGCGAAAGGCAACTAACCGGACTTGAGCTTATCCAGGAAACCACCGACAAGGTTGTCCAGATCAAGGAAAGGTTGAAAGCTGCCGCCAATCGACAGAAAAGTTATGCAGACAACCGAAGGAAACCGTTGTAGTTTCAAGTCGGAGATCGTGTTCTGCTGAAAGTGTCACCTTGGAAAGGTGTTGTTAGATTTGGGAAAGGGGGGAAGCTAAGCCCACGGTATATAGGTCCTTTCGAAATCGCATCTCGAGTTGGATCAGTCGCGTATAGGCTTAAGTTGCCGCAGGATTTGAATGGAGTTCATGACGTGTTTCATGTTTCCAACCTGAGAAAGTGTTTGTCGAATGAGACACTAATTATACCCCCTGATGAGGTTCAAGTAGACGATAAATTGAGATTTATCGAGGAACCGGTTGAAGTTCTGGATGAGAAGATTCAGAAGCTTAGAAGGAGTCGGATTAAGTTGGTCAAAGTTCGCGGGAATTCCAAGCGTGGACCCGAGTTAACATGGGAACGAAAGGACCAGATGCAACGAAAATATCCGCGTCTCTTTAAATCTAGTGCGAAAACGAAACCTGTAGTGTAAGAATTTCGGGGACGAAATTCCTTAAACAGGGGGAGACTGTGACACCCGGCTATTTAGGTTGTCCCGTATAAATGTAACACGTGTCATGAATGAATAAAAGGCCGTATTTGATTATTTATGATGTTTATATATGGTATTTGATGTGTTGGTAAATCCAAAGTTTGATAAAAATTACGTTGGCAATATTAAAATAAACGCTTATCGCGTAACGGTTAAAATACGAAATGAACGTCGGTGACCGCCAAATAAGTTAAAATCCTAAAAATAGTCCGTTATGAGTTAAATAATATATTCTATCATAATCGCGAGGAAAAATAATTTAAAACGCTAAGAAACTCTATTTTTCGAGCTTAAGCGCATACTGCGCGATACTGCGCGGATCTGACAAAATACTGCCAACACAGCCAGTCAAGGCAACCAATAATTATTATAGTAATAATTTGATAAGTTTATTTTTATAGAATGATAAAAATAAATTAAAACGCTTAAAATCCTTATTTTGCGAATTTAAGCGCGTATTGCGCAACACAGCGCACATACTGCCAAATACCGACAACGTAGCCGGTCCAGGCAAATAAAATATTGAATTAGTAATATTTTGGTGTGTTTATTTTTATAGAGCGTTGAAAATAATTTAAAACGCGTTAAAACGCTAGATAAAACACCCGGTATCCAGTAAAATACCAGTTTTTGACCTACAAACCATATATATATATATATGTATGTGTGTGAAACCGTGTATATATGAGAGAGAGAGAGAGAGATAGGGGGCGGCTCCCAAGCCCACCTCTCTCTTCCTTTTTGCCATTTGTTGAGTATTGGAACTTGTAGTAATGATTTGTCTCACTTACACGCTCAATTAATCCACCAATTCAAAATCAAAACCACATCTCCTTCTCCACACACAATATTCAGCCGAGAACACTCCCACATTTGTCACACCCCGACCCGCAGCGGAATAAGAGTCGGGGCATAATTGGGTTATCACCAAAGCTCATGATATTTACTAATATGTTTCATATTCATTTAAGTCAAAATTAGATTCTCAATAATCCAAACATGTTCATACAAATACAAAGAAAAATAATCAACTAAACAATCCAAGCTCTAAACCAGTTTATTCTTCTAAGCCAATCCTATGTGTTTCTTGCTGCCGCTGGGTCACCTGTATCATGTGTAAAAATGGGGATTTTTGGGTCAACATAAGTTGGCGAGTGAACCTTGTTAGATAAACATTTATTATTGATTTCTTGTTATCTTTATCAAGTAAAAATTGTGCAATAGTCATATGTGAGCAAATGTAAATAATCAAACAATAGCAATAACAACCACAAACAACAACATACAATAACATACAATAACATATGAACTTGCATGAATATATAACATGAATAAAACTGTATATGTTGGCAACGTCACGTTCACGCTATAATGTAATGGGGAACTGACGGCCTATGATGAATGTCTGTGCGATCAAGGCTCAATCAAACGGAGCCGATCGTATGTTGGCAACGCCCGGTTCACGCTCATAATGTAATGGGGAACTGCTCAACGCTCATAATGTAATGGGGAGCGGCGGCCTATGATATTGCATGTACTGAAAATAATAAATTAAATCTAAACAATAACCACACAAACAGTTGATACAAGCTGAATACACATTTGTTCATGATATGATGTATGCACAATGATTTAAATATAATAAATGGTAAGACACATGATACACCCCAAAAACGTGATTAAAACGGGGAATTTGTAGAGATTCACTCACATTGGGTGCGTTCGGTTGGAGATGATGAGATGCGCACGAGTTTGAAGGATTGATCAACGAGGATTAACTAACCTAAATAATAACGGAAAGTATAGTAAATGAGTGGATTTTATTAATAATTTTAATATGATTTTTAGATATATTTTTGTGAGTTTAAGGCTATTTCCTATCTTTAAAACATTATTTTTAAGTATTTTTAATTGATTTTTAAATTAAATTAAATAACTAAAAATATAAAAAAATGTTGACTTTTGCGTTGACCATTGACCGTTGACTGTTTGACCGGTTCTATTGTGTGCATGTATGCGCCGGGCAGGACTAGAACCCGAGACCTCCCGTACGCGTGCACGCAGCTCTAACCAACTGAGCTACGTGTCTAACCCGAAATATTTCTGTTTTTAATTATATTTATATTATGTTTTAATTTATTCAAAATTTATTATTTTTTTAAAAAGGATTTTAATTATCTGTGACATCCCGGGTTTTTCGGATAACTTAAACGTAATACTTGTCAAACTAATTACGTGCTATGTGTATGAACGTGTACGAGTTAATGAGTACGTGATGAGTGTTTGTGTGATTGTTTTAGTTATAAAATAATTATGGTAGATATGTACACGAACCGAACCGAACCGCGACACGAACCAACTTTGATTCCTTGTGACTCTAGGAGTTAACAAAGTTTTAAACTTTAACTCAAGTCTTCGGCCGAGAACAAGGATCAATCCCAAACCGCAAACCCCCTTTGCGAACAACCCGAATCACTCTCGGCCGAGATCAAGCCCAAAACCGCAAACTTATTGAGTTCAAACCCAAACCGAACCCACCCAAGTCCTTGGCCGCGAGAACTAGTCCAAACCTTAAACCCATCCCCTATTGCTTGATCGTTTTGCGCTATATATACACACACACATGCATGCCTTCCTTCACAACACACACAAAACCCTAGTTGAAGAAAGCAGCCGACGGCAGCCCTTACTCGTTCCCTCGATCGCCAGTTCAGTCGTAATACACCCCATCTCGATCGCAAACAGCTTAGCTTCATTCCTCGGTCACGAGATCAGCCCTTTCTTTCCTCCCGGTCGCACCAGCCCTCGCCATCTTAGTCCTCGGCCGCGATTCTAGTTGGTCATCGGTTCCTTATCTTAATCACGGTTCGTTTACCTTAGCGTTAAAAGATTTGAATTTGTCATATCATATTCGGAATACATGTGCTTTGATTGTGTTGTTTTCGGATCATATGTGTTGTAAGTAATCGGCTGAACTATCCATTGTTTGCATGTATAATTGTTTGCGGAACTTGTGAGTTTGCGAATATGGTTGTTTGTAAAAACTAGAAGTAAGAACTAGGGTTTGCATGGATAAGTTATTAGTAGTGATCTATGATTAGAAATCGGTTTTTGCTCGCTTAGGTTGATCAATAGGAACGGTTTATGCAAGTTGTAATACTAATATGCTGAAAACAATTGCTGAGTAATAGTTACAGCCGACTTCATCTGGCTGTAACTCGGTCGTTAGTTGTCGAAAAACGGATTTTCTGATGCCTAGAACGTGGAGATTTGAATAAGGAATCTAATGGCGCTGGATTCATAATTTTCTGAAGTCATTTGATATTTTCAGAGGGCCAAATAAGTTCAGTAACTAAAACTGTGAAAATCCTGAAATTTTGTTAGTTGTTTATCGAGTTGGATTTTAAAACCAGTAGGGAGTTGAGTCATTATTTTTGTACAGCAACTAGGTATGGAAATTTCCGGGCAACTCCAACTGGAATTTTGTTAATTGGACAATCGGTGATTTTTAAATAAATTCTTCCGTGGACTGCAGTCAGAAAGTGATAAATCTGACTGCAGCCTAGTATATTAATATTTATGGTTAATTGGTAAAGATTTAGGACTTGGAAAATTTATGTAAATTTCTATGGTATAAATGTCACCTACTGTAAAAATATTGGAATTTTTGGAATGATGGAACTATTTTATAAAAATCCTAGAAAACAGCTGAATTATGAGTGTTAAGCTGAAATTTGATAACTTGTGATTGTGTGCACCAAATTGTGGCATGGATTGGTTTATGTTCATGATAAGTTGTTGTGATCACTAGGTTCACATGAGAATACTTGCATGCATGTTTGAGTGTTAGATATTTTGTTTGTGGGTATCACTTTGTGAGTAAATTACGTGTAGAATTTGTAGTGGTGTGTTCACACACTGACTTGAAATCAATTGGTTTGTTAGGACGCAATTAGCGGTCCCATCCTTTACAACTTCTTTGCTACACTAACCGAGCAACAAAAGGTGAGTTCACGGCCCCTAACTTTATCCGGTTTTTAAACAACAGGGGGAGAAACATGTATACACTCTCAAACTCAATCTCTTTACGTTATACGAATTTAACGTCACATAACTACTCGGTAACTAAGTTAATGTTAATGTAATGTTATGGTCACTAAGCAGCTTTATCACTTAAGTCCTCGTCAATCTCTCGGATCGTTAGTATTGGGTTTAATAGCGGGGGAGTTATAAGTAGTACTACTGGGCCCGACAAGCCCCATCCGAGCTAGTCGCGCTAGCCGACCGGGTATGGTCAACGGGTGAATAATTCGGCCTAACCTCGCCATGGTCAGTGATAGGCCTGGCAAAACGGAGGCACAACAGTCAGCTTCGATCGCGAACTCTTACGTGACATAACTTTAGGCTAGCTACCTATATATGTTAACATTGAACTTAATTACGAATCAACTGTATTATTCCGGGTGTGGAATAATGGAAACAACAACTTAATATTCCGGGTTTGGAATATTGGAAGCAACAACTTAATATTCCGGGTTTGGAATATTGGAAGCAACAACTTATTATTCCGGGTTGGAATAATGGAACCAATACGTTATCCCGGGTTAGGGATAACGGAGAAAACAAACTATAACCGAACAAACGAATTTATGAAAACCTGTGAACTCACTCATCTTTAATGTTGACACTTGTTTCTTTACATGTTTCTCAGGACGCTAGGAGCTCTAGGTGCACGCACATGCATAGAACAAGACATCTTTTATCGAGTCTTATTTATTAATATTGTTTTGGGATTTTTCATTTGTTTTGGCGTTTGTGTTGGCGCCCGCTTCACTACTTATTTATGTTTCCGCTCAAACTTTAAAACTGATGCTTCTGCTAAATATTAGTAATTAATTTAGACAATATAAAATCTACAACAAATGATTTTGGAAAACGTATTATCAAATCATATAGAGTCGTTCGACGTACTAGTGTTTCAGATTCTGGTTTGTTCACACGCCTCGCGGTAAAACTCCGCAAGTGGAAATTGAGGGTGTGACATTATCAAACCGGTGCCGTCAACAGGTCTCGAACCCAGGACCTGTGATTTAACGTTGCACACAGTCCACCGCTGGACTGTGTGTCTAACTTGGTTAATATACTGATTTTTATTATACTTAACATCTAATTGCGAAAGGATCTGGTTCAGTTTAAAAAGGAACATTTTAATTACAGAGAGTGTGTCTATGTGTCAAGGATCGAACTCGGGACGTATGCGTATTGTTTGCACACAGTCCACCGCTGGACTGTGTGTCTAACCCGTTTATAATACCGATTTTAATTAATCTTATAATCATAACAAACTTCATCTTCTTCGCTAAATTCACAGACAATGATTAATCCACTATTTCTTGCTTAAAACGATTAACAGACGTACAAATGATTTATATGTAACGGATAGGAAAAGTTTCAGGAATGAACATACCGGAATGATAATCTTTCTCAGAACTCCGGCGAAGTCGTCGGCTCTGTTTTTATGAACTTCGACTGAGCGAACGAATTAATAGTTTTGATTAGCTAATTGTGGAATTGAAGTACTAAACAAGAGTTATCAGAAGGTTTGAATGACTATACCGTTTTACAGCGGAAAATAGAAATTTTCAGAAGTTTTCCGGCGAGAGTGAATTATCCGATATCGACGTCTGAACTGGTTCCGATTGAAGGGTTTGAGTTAGCAACAGCTTAACAACTGATAGACGATGAAAGAATTGAGAGACTTACTGATTTGATGGGAAACACGGTTTTCCGGCGAAAGTCCTGCGAGTTCAAAAAGCTGCTCCGACGAACTGAAAGTAGTGCGAAAATGAAATTAAAGGTCTGTAGATGAGTTTGAGTCGCGAGAGGGAACTAAAGTTGGAGTAAATCAGGAAGTGCAGATTTTTCGGTTATTAAAACCGATCAACTTATGAATTCAAGTCCATTCAAGATCAAATTGATTGAAGGTGTCGGTGTATCGGTTATAATCAGTAAACCGCGAACGATCAAACGTTTTTGGACGTTTGGTGACCGATTTCGGTTACCGTTAGCGTAAACAGATCGATTCATGCATAAGATTTAATTTATTCCCAGAACTATCAGAAAACATCAAGTGGCGGAGTGGTTACAAGTGTGCGTGTTAAGTCGTTGAGCTCTTTCCAGCTGACCCGGGTTCGAGTCCTGGCAGCCTGGTTTTCATTTTATTTATTTTATTTTTACTTTTTATCAATTATAACTTTTATATTCTAGTTTGTTTATTAATTATGCATCATTAAAAATTAAAATTGACATAAATATGCATAGAAATATTTATAACTTGATATTCGATTACAAACGAAGCGGGTTTGGAAAAACTCGTTTTTGACAAATGTTACAGTATCCCCTACTTTTAGGAATTTCGTCCCGAAATTTAAGTTGTAGTAGTAGTAGGAAAAAGATGTGGGTATTTTTCGCGCATTGAGTCTTCACGTTCCCAAGCAAACTCAGGTCCCCGTTTCGACTCCCAGCGTACCCTAACAATTGGAATGCCACTTCGTCTTAGACGTTTTTCTCCGAAGTCCATGATCTCTACTGGTCTTTCAATAAAATGCATAGATTCATCAATCTGAATATCTTCCAGAGGAATATGGAGGTTCTCATCAGCGAGGCACTTCTTCAAGTTTGATACGTGGAATGTGGGATGAATTTTGTTGAGTTCTTCTGGTAGATCAAGCTTGTATGCTACAGGTCCTACTCTTTCGAGTATCTTGAAAGGTCCTACGTAGCGTGGTGCCAGCTTGCCTTTTTGACCAAAACGAACTACTCCCTTCCACGGTGATACTTTTAAAAGTACATGATCACCAATGTTAAACTCCAAAGGCTTTCGTCATTTATCTGCATAACTCTTTTGACGACTTTGAGCTGCTAGAAGATTGTTTCGAATTTGATGGATCTTGTCTGTGGTTTCTTGAATCAATTCGGACCGGTGATTTGAGCTTCCCCAATTTCGTGCCAACATACTGGAGATCTGCACTTACGACCATATAAGGCCTCAAAAGGTGCCATGCCGATACTTGAATGGTAGCTGTTGTGGTACGAAAATTCAACTAATGGTAGATGAGCATCCCAATTACCCTTGAAGTCTATGACACATGCTCGAAGCATATCTTCAAGAGTTTGAATGGTGCGTTCAGATTGTCCATCAGTTTGAGGATGGTAAGCGGTACTGAGATCTAATCGTGTACCCAAAGCGGTTTGTACGGCTTGCCATGTTCGTGAAGTGAAACGACCATCACGATCTGAAATAATGCTTATCGGTACACCATGTCGACTTACTATTTCGCTGATGTAGATACGAGCTAGCTTCTCGTTCTTGAAATCTTCGCGGATTGGAATAAAGTGAGTTGATTTTGTAAGACGATCAATGATTACCCATATAGTGTCATACCCACCAGAAGTGCGAGGTAACCCGGTAATGAAGTCCATGGTTATGTTTTCCCACTTCCATACAGGTATTTCAGGTTGGACCAGAAGTCCTGAGGGTCTTTGATGTTCAACTTTTACCTTGGAACATGTAAGGCACTTGGAAACAAAAACAGCAATATCCTTTTTCATTCCAGGCCACCAGTAGGTGTACCAAAGGTCTTGATACATCTTGTCGGCTCCTGGATGTATAGAGTATCGTGTTTTGTGTGCCTCATTCATAAGGAATTCACGAAGGTTGTTGTGGTCAGGAATCCATATGCGATCTAGATAGTACAGAATACCGTCAGATTTAGTTTCAATTTTAAGTTCAGCTCCACAGGACAGCTCCTTTCGTACGTCGTCTTCCGTTACTGAAACATGTTGGGCTTCTCGAATTTGATCTTTGATGTCAGTTATGATTTGCGAACATAGAAGATGAATGGAGTTCGCATACCCCTTTCGGCTGAGTGCATCAGCCACCACATTTGCCTTGCCAGGGTGGTACCGAATTTCACAGTCGTAGTCATTTAAAAGTTGACCCATCTTCGTTGCCTCATGTTTAACTCTTTTTGGTTGAAGATATGTTGAAGACTCTTGTGGTCAGTGTATATTTCACACTTAGTACCGTAGAGATAATGTCTCCATATCTTAAGAGCGAACACAACGGCTCCAAGTTCTAGGTCATGGGTGGTGTAGTTCTTCTCATGAGTCATGAGTTATCTCGAAGCATAAGCAATAACCTTTCTTCTTTGCATTAGAACACAGCCTAGTCCTTGCCCTGACGCGTCGCAATAAACCACGAAGTCATCACAACCTTCAGGAAGAGTGAGGATTGGTGCATCACAAAGTTTTTGTTTAAGGGTTTGGAAGGCTTCTTCTTGTTTGGGTCCCCAAACGAAAGGTTTTCCCTTATGAGTTAAAGTCGTGAGTGGTACAGCAATGCGAGAGAAGTTTGAAATGAAACGGTGATAATAACCAGCCAAACCAAGGAATGATCTTACTTCAGTTGGTGTACGTGGCGCTTGCCATTCTTGTACCGCTTTGATTTTTGAGGGGTCGACATGTATTCCCTTGTCGTTGACTACATGTCCAAGGAATTGTACCTCTTTTAACCAGAATTCGCATTTGGAGAATTTGGCGTAAAGCTTTTCATTCTCTAGGAGTGTAAGGATGAGTCGAAGATGCCGTTCATGATCAGACTTAGACTTTGAATAAATAAGGACGTCGTCAATGAAGACTATAACAAAACGATCGAGATAGGGTTTGCAGACTCTGTTCATTAAATCCATGAAGACAGCTGGAGCGTTGGTTAAACCAAATGGCATAACCATGAATTCATAATGACCATAACGAGTTCGAAAAGCGGTCTTTGGGATGTCTTCTTCATGTACTCTGAGTTGATGATAACCAGAACGAAGGTCGATTTTTGAAAAACAGATGGCGCCTTGAAGTTGTTCAAGAAGATCATCAATGCGAGGTAATGGATAGCGATTCTTGATCGTTAACTTGTTGAGTTCTCTGTAGTCGATGCACATGCGAAACGTTCCATCTTTCTTCTTCACAAAAAGGACAGGTGCACCCCAAGGCGAGGAGCTAGGACGTATGAATCCTTTGTCAGTCAACTCTTGCAATTGACTGGCTAGCTCTTGCATTTCGGATGGGGCTAACCTATAAGGAGACTTTGCCACTGGTGTAGCACCAGGTATAAGATCAATGCAGAATTCGACTTCTCTCAAGGGAGGAAGTCCTGAAATGTCGTCAGGAAAAACTTGCGGGAAATCTTTTACTACTGGGATGTCTTCGAGTTTCTTCTCCATGGTTCCCTTTTTGACGACATGAGATAAAAATGCGATATAATTCTTGCGAAGATATTTTTGGTCTTGAAGACAGGACATTAATCTGAGCCCTTTCGATGGGGTTTCTCCAAAGATTCGTAGAGTCTGACCGTTTGAAAGAGGAATGCGTATAAACTTTTCGCGGCATACAACTTCAGCCTGATGTTGGCTGAGCCAGTCCATACCAATTATGATATCAATGCTTCCCAACTTCATAGGAATGAGGTCAACTGGAAAATCGTGATCGTTTAAGGTGAGAGTACAATTGCGTATAATAGAGTTTAATGAGATCGGTTTCCCGTCAGCAACTTCCACTGTTATGGACTCCATGAGCTTATCACGAATTTGGTTTAGGATGGGTTCAAACTCTAAGGACACAAAACTTTTATCCGCGCCAGTATCAAACAACATGGATGCATAACTACCATTGATAAGGAACGTACCGTTAACCACATTGCTGTCAGCTCTAGCCTGATTAGCGTTGATGTTGAAAGCTCATCCTCTCGCAGGTGGAGGAGCTTGGTTAGCTTGATTCACCGGATTTGCTTGGGCTTGAGCGTGTATAATGTTCACCAAACGTGGACAAGTGTTTCTAAAATGGTTTGGGTCTCCACAATTGTAGCAAGCCCGCATAGGTTGCACCATGGGATAGTTGGGTTGGTAGTATGATTGGGCTAAATGTTGGGTAGGTGGTAGTAGTAGGGGTTGTTGGGCTTGACCCATTATTTGATGGTGGGTTTGGGTTGAGGGCTGGTGGCGGTTCGTTCGCTGAGGTATGCGACAGGTTTGAACAGTATGACCTGCGCGACCACAGCCGGTGCAATGTTGGCAGGGATGATCAGGAAAATGATGGTATTGGCAACGGCTGCATTTTGGTAATGGGCCAGAGTATGGCCTTTTATATGGTGCAGGTGAGGGGGCAACTTGGGTAATGGGTGCAGCAGGGATAGGGAAATTGGTTTGTGTGACAGCGAAGTTTCTGGTGTTACGTTTTCTCTTGTTAGCAAACTTAGAGGAGGAGGTGAAATGGTTTGAAGTTTGGCCCTCAACGGGGGCTTTCTTTTTCTCCTCTTTAAATTTACCGTTGCGAATTCGATTCTCGGTCAGTTCAGTAGCTAGTTCCATAGCAGCTTCAAGTGTTGCTGGCGAAGTGCTGAGAACTGAATCTTGAATTTTCGAGGGAATACCTCGAATATAATGTTCGATTAAGCGGTAAACTGGGGTGAACAAGTTAGGGACCATTTGGTTCAACTCTAAGAACCTCTTGTTGTAGGAAGTATGATCTCCCTCCTTTTGCTTCAAAGAATGAAATTCGTCCTCTAACTTTTTAATCTCACTTCTAGGACAGAATCGTCTCGTCATGATTTCCCTTAACTCCTCCCATGTTAAGGCCACTGCATCTTCGATTCCCCTCTTACCCTTTTCAGTATTCCACCAGGTAAGAGCTACCCCAAATAGTCTCCCGGTTGCGTATCGTACCTTGCGATCCTCGGGACAATCGCAGTTGAGGAAGGTGTTTTCCATTTCCTCAAACCAGTGGAGGAGAGCAGTGACACCTTCAGTCCCTTCAAATTTAGGAGGATCGCAAGACTTGAAATGTTTATATGAACACTTTTTGGTAGGAGGGTTGCCGATGTTCTGATCTTCTTGCTGGGGAGGATTGGTGGGATTTGTGGCGAGAGCTTGTTGTACTTGAACCACAATGTCAGGAAGCACCGCGGCCATTTGTTTTGCGATTTGAGTGGCCAAGCGTTCGTGAGACCTTCCTGATCTTCTACCCCCTCGTTGTTGTCTAGCCGACATCTACAGGAACATACATAAGAGGATTGTGAGTTTATGGAGTCTTTTTAGGTGTCACGTGTCTTAAAAAAATGAAAATAACATAAATATCAATAATGCAACTACATCCATAGGATGTCTTGGGCTTGCTCATGTTGGGCCTCAAATGTCCCCCACACCTTCACATGTATAGTCATGTGGGCCCCCATGACTATTGGCTTGGTAGGATTCACATTAGTATTGGCAGTTTAACACTCGCATTACCCAAATGAAAACCACGAAATATGTTTACGAGATGTATGGTCGGAATGTGTCCAGGTGTAGACACCATGACAACTCAAAGTGGGGTTAGCTCACACGACGTTTGGTATAGCATGCTTTGGCCTAATAGGTACTTCTTACTCTCATTGTTAGTCCCCAGGTAGGCAAACTGGTCCTTTATTTTGGATTTATACGAATGCCAGCCTAGACAAGACGTTCCGACTACCGGTACTTGTACCCTTCCAGTTACTACATGCCCGTCATGAGAACTCACTTTGATGTGATTTGAAAATACAAAAATCATTGTAAAAACAATCATGAAAATGATGTGATGTGTGCTTTCATGGATATGATATGTTATGAGAATATGATTCATGATAGGCATTATATAATAATATGTACTTATGAACATGCTTGCATAACATTGAATGTAACATTAAACATAAAACATATAAACATCATGAATTTTGCATGTAACACACAAAAATCTTAAAAATTTCTAATCAACTATAGTATAGGCTCTAAGGGTCTAATAACCTATCCTATATCCCTATAGTCATGGCTCTGATACCAATCTGTCACACCCCGACCCGCAGCAAAATAAGAGTCGGGGCATAATTGGGTTATCACCAAAGCTCATGATATTTACTAATATGTTTCATATTCATTTAAGTCAAAATTACATTCTCAATAATCCAAACATGTTCATACAAATACAAAGAAAAATAATCAACTAAACAATCCAAGCTCTAAACCAGTTTATTCTTCTAAGCCAATCCTATGTGTTTCTTGCTGCCGCTGGGTCACCTGTATCATGTGTAAAAATGGGGATTTTTGGGTCAACATAAGTTGGCGAGTGAACCTTGTTAGATAAACATTTATTATTGATTTCTTGTTATCTTTATCAAGGAAAAATTGTGCAATAGTCATATGTGAGCAAATGTAAATAATCAAACAATAGCAATAAAAACCACAAACAACAACCTACAATAACATACAATAACATATGAACTTGCATGAATATATAACATGAATGAAACTGTATATGTTGGCAACGTCACGTTCACGCTCATAATGTAATGGGGAACTGACGGCCTATGATGAATGTCTGTGCGATCAAGGCTCAATCAAACGGAGCCGATCGTATGTTGGCAACGCCCGGTTCACGCTCATAATGTAATGGGGAACTGCTCAACGCTCATAATGTAATGGGGAGCGGCGGCCTATGATATTGCATGTACTGAAAATAATAAATTAAATCTAAACAATAACCACACAAACAGTTGATACAAGCTGAATACACATTTGTTCATGATATGATGTATGCACAATGATTTAAATATAATAAATGGTAAGACACATGATACACCCCAAAAACGTGATTAAAACGGGGAATTTGTAGAGATTCACTCACATTGGGTGCGTTCGGTTGGAGATGATGAGATGCGCACGAGTTTGAAGGATTGATCAACGAGGATTAACTAACCTAAATAATAACGGAAAGTATAGTAAATGAGTGGATTTTATTAATAATTTTAATAGGATTTTTAGATATATTTTTGTGAGTTTAAGGCTATTTCCTATCTTTAAAACATTATTTTTAAGTATTTTTAATTGATTTTTAAATTAAACTAAATAAATAAAAATTTTAAAAAATGTTGACTTTTGCGTTGACCATTGACCGTTGACTGTTTGACCGGTTCTATTGTGTGCATGTATGCGTCGGGCAGGACTCGAACCCGAGACCTCCCGTACGCGTGCACGCAGCTCTACCAACTGAGCTACGTGTCTAACCCGAAATATTTCTGTTTTTAATTATATTTATATACTGTTTTAATTTATTCAAAATTTATTTATTTTTTTAAAAAGGATTTTCATTATCAAACCGGTGCCGTCAACAGGTCTCGAACCCAGTACCTGTGATTTAACGTTGCACACAGTCCACCGCTGGACTGTGTGTCTAACTTGGTTAATATACTGATTTTTATTATACTTAACATCTAATTGCGAAAGGATCTGGTTCAGTTTAAAAAGGAACATTTTAATTACAGAGAGTGTGTGTGTGTCAAGGATCGAACTCGGGACGTATGCGTATTGTTTGCACACAGTCCACCGCTGGACTGTGTGTCTAACCCATTTATAATACCGATTTTAATTAATCTTATAATCATAACAAACTTCATCTTCTTCGCTAAATTCACAGACAATGATTAATCCACTATTTCTTGCTTAAAACGATTAACAGACGTACAAATGATTTATATGTAACGGATAGGAAAAGTTTCAGGAATGAACATACCGGAATGATGATCTTTCTCAGAACTCCGGCGAAGTCGTCGGCTCTGTTTTTATGAACTTCGACTGAGCGAACGAATTAATAGTTTTGATTAGCTAATTGTGGAATTGAAGTACTAAACAAGAGTTATCAGAAGGTTTGAATGACTATACCGTTTTACAGCGGAAAATAGAAATTTTCAGAAGTTTTCCGGCGAGAGTGAATTATCCGATATCGACGTCTGAAACTGGTTCCGATTGAAGGGTTTGAGTTAGCAACAGCTTAACAACTGATAGACGATGAAAGAATTGAGAGACTTACTGATTTGATGGGAAACACGGTTTTCCGGTGAAAGTCCGGCGAGTTCAAAAAGCTGCTCCGACGAACTGAAAGTAGTGCGAAAATGAAATTGAAGGTCTGTAGATGAGTTTGAGTCGCGAGAGGAACTAAAGTTGGAGTAAATCAGGAAGTGCAGATTTTTCGGTTATTAAAACCGATCAACTTATGAATTCAAGTCCATTCAAGATCAAATTGATTGAAGGTGTCGGTGTATCGGTTATAATCAGTAAACCGCGAACGATCAAACGTTTTTGGACGTTTGGTGACCAATTTCGGTTACCGTTAGCGTAAACAGATCGATTCATGGTTGAATATAAGATTTAATTTATTCCTAGAACTATCAGAAAACATCAAGTGGCGGAGTGGTTACAAGTGTGCATGTTAAGTCGTTGAGCTCTTTCCGGCTGACCCGGTTCGAGTCCCGGCAGCCTGTTTTTCATTTTATTTATTTTATTTTTACTTTTTATCAATTATAACTTTTATATTCTAGTTTGTTTATAAATTATGCATCATTAAAAATTAAAATTGACATAAATACGCATCGAAATATTTATAACTTGATATTTGATTACAAACGAAGCGGGTTTGGAAAAACCCGTTTTTGACAAATGTTACAACATTCACCCATTTCAAAAATTCAAACCCATTTCTTGAAGATTCAAGTTGATTTCAAGGAAGTTTCAAGGTGTTTGGAGGATCCAAGGGTGATTCCAAGGAGATACAAGCAAGAACAAGGCCTCATATCATCATCTTAATCAAAAACCCATTAAAATCTTGAAGGTATAACCTTACTTTAAAAATCTATGTTCTTGGTTTTTGATGATTATGGAAGTTTCTCTTGTTCTTGGACATAAACACTAACTTCAAAACTAAAGCAAATAGGTTTTTGAATGTTAGAGATGAGATTTTGAGTTTTGATCTTGCATGATAAGATATTGACATGTGATTGAATGTGTGATCTTGGAAGGTTCTACAAAGGGATTTGATAAAGTTCATATGATTAAAGTATGAACATATAGATGTGTAGCCGTGTATATGTGTATAAATATATGCATGCACATGAAATTTGTTTGTTAGTTCATAAAAGCATGAGAATGTTACATGCATTAATGCTATGAATGATTAGATGATGATAATATGAAGATAATTATGTTCGTCGATGAATGAACATGAAATAAATATGATATTGATGCATACGAATACGTACATGTTGATGAAGATATGTTATGGATGCTTTAGGAGCTTGTACATGGACATGCATGTGGGTGTATGTACATGAAATGATGAATAAAGTGTGTTTTGATAAAAATAAGTTTTGATCAGATTATAAAGAATAAAAATAATGTTATTTGAAGTGTAAAATGGTATGGAACTTTGACATAAAGTTTACTAGCTTTGCATGTTGTACTATGTGCTTAAAAGTGTTGTAAAATACATGCAATCGCATGAGTTATGTGCACATTTATGTATATAATTACGACGCGCAAATCGTAGATATATAGTATTTATAAACGGGAGCGTAACGGATAAAACATTAAGGTCACCATTAAAATCGTTCAAGTCGCAAAATCTTAATATATATATATATATATATATATACATATATATATATATATTAATATGCCAATATAATAACTTTTCGAGAAAATCTCAAAGTTATGTAAAAATTCCAAGATTTGAGAAACTTGGGAATTTTGTGATGTGTGATTATTAAATCGTGACTACCTATGTTAGGACGAGTAGAATTCAATTTTGGGGATTGCGCTATTTAATATACGCACCCAAAGGTGAGTGTCACTAAACCCTTTTTTACTGTTTTAGTGTATATTTTGGGGGAAGAACACGCCTTAAAAGGATAAATAGATGTTTTCGTATAAAATATGCCTTTAATTAAACTATAAATATATTTTCGTGAAAAATATGATTTGGAAATTATGTGATATGTTTTTGGAGAAAAACATGGTTTTGGATATAAATATGTTTCGGGATGAAACGGATTTTGGAATAATGATATATGCGTTTCGGGGATGAAACGGGGATTTTATGGCGTTATGGGATAGAATGACCGTGTGGATTTAAAATGTTTAAATCTAAAGTTGTAACGAGTTGGCCCGGTCTCAAGAGAGTGAGTATCGGGATTAGGCTTACGTTTCGGTGGGGACGTCGGGGATTCGTACAACGAGTTATATTAAATCTTATCATTTTAGTAGGATATATATATATTGTTCATAAGGTTGGCACCTTGGGTGACCCATTGCGGGCACTTTGCGCAAACTTAGCCATTTAATCATTAATATGGGTTGCGTAGAATTGTTGATAGATCTATCGGGTTGACAACCCCGTCGCGACCGGTAGCTCCGTGTCATGTCAAGCGACGAATTTATATTCTGTTATTGTCTAGCGTGGATTATACCCTTAATGTTAATATATAGCTCGTAGTGTCTTGCAAACTTACTAATCTGAACAAATGGATGTTAAAAATAAATTTAATATGTGAAACTTGGGAAGATGCTTAGTTCAGAGGTTTCGAGGAAACGCTTGCGACGGTTGACCCATGGATTTTATTAAGGAAATATAATTGACTTACGAAAATATTATTTGGATGTTTTGATAATAAACACATAATTAGAAAGTTTTCCTTGTTTTAAATTTGAATATGTGAGCTCACCCTCCTTTGTGTTGACACTTGATTTTAACGTGTTCTTCAGGTACTTGAGCATGGCTTCGGGAATCTTTGGCGTATCTTGTGGTTGTGATGCATGTTTGTTTAATAATAAACTTTGGACACTTTTAAAACTTATTTGGGACTGACAATATTATGATCCATAAGGATCAAGACAACTTAACTATGTTATGGTTGTGGTTTGTGTTTAAATTTGGAAACAATGTTTTAATTAAGTGATATGTCCAAAATTAACGATGCATCGTCCACTAAGATATTTATGGGCACCAACTTTCGTCACCATTACGTTTGTATTTCCGCTGCGACGTTTTTATGGTGTTACACAAGTAGTCGCCGAGTACTCGGCCTTGGAAGCCGACTTTTACAACACTTCTTAATATACATAAGTCTTTCGTAAGACTAACACAATACACACATGAAGGCATTAAGACACTCATACTACAAACGAGATGATCTCACCTAAATAGGGGTGAAAGCCGCACTTTGGTGATCACTATCAACCCGCATATTCGATTTTACATGAAATGACGCCATCAACCCAAGAGTGAAATCCACATCTTGATGGAAAATTCCCATTTCATACTCTAGTGGACCCTTACCAACGATTCGGAATTTGCTCCTCGTTTGGTAAGTACCAACCACATTTAGGGAATGAAATTATCAAGTTAGGAGTGATATCCACATCTTGATAACAAGTTCCACTCCTTGATTTTCAATCCCGCCAAAGTCTTGAACTTTCGATTGACTAGGGAGATGTAGTAACGGGAAGGGTGACTACCGCTAACCGCTTCTCGGTGAGAGTATTCTACCTATTAGGCCAAAGCATGTTTCCCTAACTTGAAAGAACTTTCGATTCCCTTTGGAATAGTCTTAGTTTCATTCCGAGACACTCCAAGTTTTAGGTTAAATCTCTTTTATGTTATATCCATTTCTACGTGTTTTACTTTTGATACGTTTATCATATCAAGTCGAAGGCACGAATCGCACGTTTTCCGCAATCCAAAACAATATTAATAATCGTGAACAAACTAAATTTACATTCTTATACTTCTTTATATGTGATGATACCAAATGCAAACATGTTATACTTATGCAAATTATGTGAAACTTACGTAATACATGTTATAACTTTATGCTCATACATGAAAACAACGTTATTCTGCTAAAAATATTATGATCAAGTTTCATCTCTTCCTCGTTTCCAACCTTATAGAGGTCTTCAAACCGTCTCTCGAACTCAAGGAAGAGCTCCAAGTCGAGCTCAAATTCCGACACCTTACCATCAAACTACCATTCAATCAACCTACCACAACCACCTCATCGACCAAACTAACTCCTAATACATACACTAGACATAGTAACCCTAAACCTACATGCCTATACCAACGAAGTTCAACTATCTATAAGTTCGTTTTGCTAAAAAAAATTCAAAACCAAGGTATTTCCACATAAATTTTCAAACACAATTTTCCTTGTTTCGACATAAAATACTTTCAATGAAGCAAGCTCATTGTTTTAAAACCTTCTCAAAATCGCTAATACGCAATTCTAAATCTAAACACATGGGCATGGAAGGTTCATGGGGTCAGATAATCTACAACATACGTGAATCCAAAATTTTAAACAAAAGTAACATTTTCTTTTAACAAACCACATCTTTCATCACACATTAATACTTTTTCTCTATATTCTCTTAACATTCACAAAGCTGATCCTCCATTCCTGACAGACCCGACCTATTTTGGTTCGACAAACTCAATGATTTGCTCAAACAATTATACACATGCATATCATCATACACGTCTCAATTTATGCAGTCAATATTTCATGAAAATCTTACACATATCATCATTACACTTCGTATTTTACACACTCAAAATTACATGGTAACTTATATATGCTTAACCTCATTAGACTTCAACTTATACACTCGATACAACATGCTAATCTTACACGTACTTGTCGTCAATCATACTTAAATTCATACATTCTCACTACTTGGTAGTCGTACTTAAAATCTATATGTAGGCATGACCCAAGTGGTTTCGCCTACATCTGATACGCACATACTTAAATACGATCATGCATACATGCTTAATTTTTATATGCTATCACACACACACATTCTCACTTGTAATACTAAAATGTACCCTAACCCATGCACTACTAGTGCCAACTATGCGGATCATGCAATGACCATGATAATCGTGGGTGCACACGGGATTATATTGGTAGGCGAATGAAAACCATAGTGGGTTCTACGGTGTATCGTAACACGAAATGTAACATGACACTGAATAGCGAAACAGACCTAACATGGTAAGATCATGGTGGATACGCTGCTGGTACTTCCTATATATAAGTGTCCCTACTATATTACCAAACTTTCGTAAAACGTGCCATGTGAAATTCGGTGATTTTCTGGACCTTATTAAATATGATTAACTAACAACAACTTTAGTAACTCACGATCTTTTTCCTCGGTTAAACCCAAACGCACTTCGAAATGCCTGATACTCGATTACCCACACGGAACCTCATTCTCAAAATAGTTAGCCGTAGCGGTACAACTACCACCAGCATCTCTCTACGCTTCATGCTCGCATTTTATCCGATAACCATACCATTCTTACCCCTCGCATACATCTACCGAATCACATTTATCCGATAACCACACCATTCTTACCCCCCGCATACATCTACCGAATCATTCATTCACTCTCATACCACGATTTTTCCCAATTACTCCCTTAACATTTCATCTAAACCTTATTTACAATAAATTGGCCTAAATGTTCAATCCTTTAACAAACGTCCTCACCAACTCAGTTCTGTCAAAATATTTCTTTACTTTTTAAAAGAAAAACTATCTTCCATTCTTTATTACGCGAAAACTTCAACTAGCCGGCCTATTACCACCAAAAACGTTTTGAAACCATAAATATTTACCATCCTACTTTCTCATCAATAAACATTTTTGCTACAACGTTTAATTTTACTAATACGCCTTAATACCGATGAAAATTTTCTTATAACCTACGATGCAGGCTGCACATTACATCAAAATACCTTCTATTTTATACTAAAACTTTTTCTTCTAGGGTCACACTCTTCTTAAAACACTCCATCCATCGAGTTTCCCAAACTTGGCCAAACTCACTTTGCGTATACACACACATGCACGTTTTACTTATTCTTACACATACTTATGATTGATGTCTCAAATCACCTTAGTCTAACGAATTACCTTTACGAACCTACCTTTTCATCCCTCAAGATTTCCATGCATTTTTAACACGCTTACACATAAACTCCACCTAGACATTAAACTTCAAAATTTCGGTTTTGGCCAAACATTTTACCCAATTGCCTTTTTTTCAAGGTCTTTCTCTTGAATAAATTTCGGGACAAAATTTCCTAAAGTAGGGGAAACTGTAACACTTCGCATTTTACACTTTCCTTATTTAGATAGTGTATTTGTATTTTCTATTTTTGGAAACTTGTAATCGTATTGTGTTCGTATTTCGTTTCCAACCTTGAAATCCAAGACTTTGATCATAATAAAATTCACATTTTATACATTCTTGTTATTCGTACAATCAATCAATTAAATATGTGTTTCCTTGTAAATCGACACTTGACATACGTGCAATTAGTCATATATACGTTCATGATACTCGAATTATACTTACGTACGCTTTCTCTGCTTAAAAACATGTTAAAACACAAAGTTATTGCTTAAAATGATAACAAGTGGAAGTTTAGGGACCAAAATGTAAATAAACCAAAGTTGCTGGAATTAAGGGACGCAACGGTACGTGAAGCACTACCCTTTTTCTCTCGCGGGCCACCAGAGGTTGGATCCGCAGATTGTTGTTTCTTGAGCATGGATTGGCCATTATTTTCCTTCCCAGTCACCTTTAAACCTCATTAAACTCAAACCCTACTAACCCATTATAAAAACCAGCCTCCAACACTTCTCTTGCACTTTTCCAAACCCTCAAAACTCTCAAATCACTCCATAATATGCTAGAATTGCAGGAAGCGGCATATTTGTCATAAGTCTCAAAGTGTGTTCAAACTCATTTTTCTTCATTTTTTCTTCTTCTCTCATTCCTCTACAAAGCTTGGAACACCTCTAGGAGTGTTTCCATAGGTTTACCATGGTAAACCAGGGTGGGACATCACCATTTTGTGGTCTAAACTTTCGGTTTTGGAAGATTATGTTGTTAACTTTTGTTAAAACTTATGTTTTCTTAAACAATCTTGCACTTCCTTTGCTACTAACCAAGTCTTTGGTTAGTAATCTTGTTCAAGGTTGATTCCAATAAGTTTAGAGGTGTAAATACCCCCCAAACTTTCTGTTTTGTTAGGGTTTAGACAACCCAAAAGTGATGAAACCATCCAAGTTTACCGTAGTTCTTATGGCAAGACTTGTGTTTTGGTAAAGGTGTGAAACATGGAAGCCTTGGCTATCCAAACTCATTCCACTACCTCACTTGATTTTTTTATGTTCATACTACTAAAACTCATTCAACTTTCATTAGAGTGACAAGGCTACAACACGTCCCCAAACGTTACCATGTTCGGGATGCACGCACCTAGCTTTCTCACTTGGTTGTTCATAGTTCTAGCCGGCTTAGTAGTATAGTCGTAATATTGTTCATCATGACCAACCGGGTTTACCAACTAAGTTGGTAAACTTTGTGCTTTGGTGAATCCATACAATGATGTTTGATGGATGTTTATAATCCTACCTCCATGCATGACTTATATGAATTCTATGATAATCG
Organism: Scalesia atractyloides; assembly: GCA_947069175.1. Taxonomy (NCBI): domain Eukaryota; kingdom Viridiplantae; phylum Streptophyta; class Magnoliopsida; order Asterales; family Asteraceae; genus Scalesia; species Scalesia atractyloides. Next base: position 64,021,310 of record CAMTDV010000019.1, read on the forward strand.
ATGAACGACTTAATATATAAAATATATATACACACACACATAACCGAATTCGTGATGTTAATCGGATTATGGTTATATGTCACGAGTGTAGGTTATCCTATCCTTGTTTTAGATTCCTCATTAATGATCCTAATGGGCGAGTAGACCCATGAAATCACATGAAACTTAATGTCATAATGTGTGTTTAGACGAGATATACTTTTTGCGTACTTGTACTTTATTCATACTAAATAGTGTATCCAAGCCTTTTGTCAAATCCAAATACTCACACACCTACATTTCCTCATGTAGGATAACTTCGGTGTTCCAACTCTCAATGCTAATCAACTCTCGGTTTAACTTGGAAAGCTTGCAAAACTATGGGTACATGACCCCTTTCTATTTTAACACCTTTGGGTGCACTACGTGTAACCTACCAAAAACGCACACACTTACACTTATAAACTTACACTTATAAACATGCTTACAAATGAACAACCCAATATACATGCTTGATACGATATGCTTAAACATATACATGATACTTGATGCTTTGTACTTGTAATTAAATTTGTACGAGCCTCCCTTAACATGTATAGCGCTATAGGATTAACGCACCGCGCGTATTCTTGAGGTCATGTTAAGTAAACAAAACGATTTTTTCATTGCTACGATTAGATTGTGCTAGCGGGGAACTTTGGGTTGACAAATATAGTTGCATGATAGTATTGCCATGTGGGTTTGTTTAAACTTTATACATATTGTGGGTCCGGGATCCGGCGATTCTAGACGAAAGTTTGGGCTTAAATCATTGATTCGGTAGAATGTTATTAAGAAAGAAGTAGAAACAGAATATGCAGAAGCTTCATTCATTCATACCGAAAAAGTATACATCTTGTCAGGCTGGCGGAATTCTAGAGAATTTCGCCAGTGTTTCCCCTCTGGGAACTTCCAAAACTTACAAAACAATAAACACACAACACACACATATATATATATATAGACATGACCAACACGTGCGAAGTGAGTATTTGGCTTCGTATGAAGTGAGTTAGCTTCGTACAAAGTGACACTAAAACCCCGTTCTTAATCGCACTTGGCTCGTGTGTTCGAATCTAATCTATACAATATTCAACACACGCTCTATCCAGCCTATTCGCTAGGTGACGGACATAAAGTGCACCAACACATATGCTATCACCTAAACTTGTATGCTCGCCAATACTTTTGTATTGATATATATTTTAACACGTAGTGCAGGAACTTGATGATGATGTTGATGAATGAAATCTAGTAGGAAGACTAGAAACACACTTTAAATTTAGTACTTTGTTGTATTTCACTTTTTTCGGCATGTTGTAATTTGTTTCAAAACAATTGTACTTGTTTCTTAAAAATGAAATGAAATTTACTTTATTAAATATTGTCACAAATGTTTCCACCATAGGTTGGGGTGTGACAATATGGCTTATGGTAGAGTGGTCTTTGTGTATGTGTATTTCATGAATCGGGTGGAGACCCTGGTTCGAATCCGGCAATACCCTTATATTTTGTTTCTTTTAAAATCAATATCCATTAATTTCTCTTGGGTCCCTACACTTTATAGCTTAACTTAAATTAACTTAGTTAACTTGGGAAGGTGTTCTCTTTACTATTTAACAAAGCTAACTAACTTTCATTATAGAATTAATATATTTTTTAAAACATAAAACTTAAAAATAAATGTAATATTTAATAGGGATAAATAAGTAATTACAATATAAAAATTCCATCTTTATTCATTACGCCGAAAAATCCGATTTGCAAAACAATTCGGTTTTTATACAATCCGTTTTCATTGATGTTACAAGAGGAAACCGTTCGTGTAGGGTGGTGTGTAGGGTTTCTCATAGATGTAAGCGATAACAGTTACAATTAGCACTAGGAATGCTAAATATCTAGGAATAGGATTGCGTCTTGATTGTCAGGTAACAAGAGTCTCAGAGATGAGTGCTGAGGACTAGACAAAAGTAAATCTTAGGTCTTCCTTGAGGCGGTAGCGTTCCTAGTAAGGGATGAATACCCTGCTAGAGAAATCGCTTTTTGATGCCAGAGATACGAGAGTGAAATGCGTTAATGGTAGCACATGAGGTAGTCTTTCATATGCGATACGAGTGCATCATGAATCCCAAAGATGGCATATCGAAGATTAATCGTGGTATAGGAGAAAATCTCTAACCCGAAGATGACTTGTATCACAAGGGAGTTGGCAAATTGAGTCATAGGACATAATCAATGATGCCTAAACTGTGATTTGTGTCACAACTTGAGATTTTAAAAAGAAATCTCCTCAGGAAACGCAACAATGATGGAGTTAAACGCGCAATGACATAGGAATTAAATCACATAACCACCCTAAATTAACATAAAATCTCTCATGATTATTTTAACACTGCTTTTGTTAATTTGACCGAGACTCTTATATATAGGAAGTACCAGTGGCATATCCACCATGTCTCTACCTAACTTCTATCCACATCGATACTCGAACCATGATAAATTTTATGTGTCGACTCAACCTAAAAACCTATGCTCAAAATAAACATAACCAAACCACAAAAAAAACCAATACTTGAGTCTCGAGCCCATAAAAGCGAGACTAAATGATGGAAGTTCCTACATCCTACGTTATGAGGAGAGGGTTAACCTATTAAAAAGTGAGGTGATACCCACATCCCGTTAGCAAAAGAGGTCAGCCATGATACGCGATGACATGAAATTGTAATTATATATAAAGCGACATTTATGATAAATGGTAATTGCATGAGTAAACAATAATACAAAATAACAATGATAGAGTTAACAATAACATAAAGTGTCAGTGCATGGGATAAAAACGATGATAATGTAAAATGGTAACGTCAAAACTGTAACATTTGTCAAAAACGGGTTTTCCAAACCCGCTTCGTTTGTAATCGAATATCAAGTTATAAATGTTTCGTTGCGTATTTATGTTGATTTTAATTTTGAACGATGCATAATTAATAAACAAACTAGAATTTAAAAGCTATAATTGATAAAAAGTAAAAATAAAATAAATAAAATGAAAAACAGGCTGCCGGGACTCGAACCCGGGTCAGCCGGATATAAGCTTAGCGACTTAACGCACACACATTCCACCACTCCGCCACTTGATGTTTTTGTGAGTTCTAGGAAACAATTAAATCATATCTACAACCGAGAATCAACCTGTTGCGCCAACTGAAACCAATATCGGCTTTCAAACCGTCCAAGACGTTTTAGTGCTCGCGGAATCTTGATCATAACCGATAAACCGACATTTTAAATCAATTCAGTCGTTAATGAACTTGAATTCAGGTGATGGTTGGTTTTTATAACCGAAAACATTCATTTCTGGAATTACTTCAACAAAATCCTCATCTCGCGATTCAATTACATTCCCAGAGCTTCTAATTTCACGTTTACTCTATTTTCTGGTCGTCGGAATTACTTTCTGATCATCGCCGGAATTCTCTGCAAGTCACCGGAAAACCGAGACTCACCTCAAAACGGTAAATAACTCGACTCTTTCTGTTCCATTCCATTGATAGACCATTACTAACATCAATCCATCACCCAGAATCAATCCCAGACGACGTTGTCGGAAATTCTGCTTTCGCCGAAAAACTTCTGAAATTTCCAGAAACACGCCGTGAGCCGGTACGATCATTTAAACCTACTGATAATCGTTGCTCAGTAGTTCAATTTCATATCTAATCAATCAAAACTGTTAATTGATCCTAACAGCCGAAGTTCACAAAACAGAGCCGACGAATCATTGCCGGAGTTCTGTGAAAGACACCTGTTCGGTACATCCTTTCCCCAAACCCTCTCCGTTCATTACCTTTCAATTTCTTATAATGTTCGTTACCGAATTAAACAAGAAACAGTTGGTTTAACCGTTGTTTGTGATTTGAACGAAGAAGATGAAGTCTATTATGATTATAAGATTAATTAAAATCGGTATTATAAACGGGTTAAACACACAGTCCAGCGGTGGACTGTGTGCAAACAATACGCATACGTCCCGAGTTCGATCCTTGACACACGCACATTCTCTGTAATAAAAATGTTCCTTTTTAAAACTGAACCAGATCCACTCGCAATTAGCTGTTAAGTATAATAAAAACCGGAATATTTACCAAGTTGAACACACAGTCCAGCGGTGGACTGTGTGCCAAACTAAACCACAGGTCCCGGGTTCGAGACCTGTGGAGAACACCGAGTCGATACAATTAAATCTTTTTTTAAAATAAATGATTTTTGGATTAACTTAAATAGTGTATAAATATAATTAAAAACAAAAATATTTCGGGTTAACACGTAGCTCAGTTGGTAGAGCTGCGTGCACCGTACGGGAGGTCACGAGTTCGAACCTCACTCAGTGCAACTATATAACTGACCGAACCGGTCAACGGTCAACAGTCACGGTCAACGGTCAAAGTCAACATTTTTTTTATATTTTTATTTATTTTAATTTAAAATAATTAAAAATACTTAAAATTAATGTTTTCATAGTTAGAAAATAGCCTTAAACTCACAAAAATATATCCAAAAATCCTATTAAAATTGTTAATAAAATCCATTTATTTACCCAACCTTTTCGTTATTAATTAGGTTAGTTATTTCCTCGTCGATCAATCCTCTAAACTCGTGCGCATTCAACATCATCCACCGAACGCACCCAAGGTGAGTGAATCTCTATAAATTCCCCGTTTTAATCACGTTTTTGGGGTGTATCATGTGTCTTATTATTTATCACATTTAAACTATGGTGCATCTATCATATCCATGAACAAATGTGTAATCAACATGTATTAACTGTTTGTGTGGTTATTGTTTAGATTATATTTATCATTTTTCAGTACATACATTATCATAGGCCGCCGCTCCCCATTACATTACGAGCGTTGAGCTGTTCCCCATTACATTATGAGCGTGAACCAGGCGTTGCCAACATACGATCGGCTCCGTTTGATTGAGCCTTGATCGCACAGACATTCATCATAGGCCGTCCGTTCCCCATTACATTATGAGCGTGAACGTGACGTCGCCAACATATACAGTTTCATTCATGTGTTATATTCATGCAAGTTGGTTTGTTATTGTATGTTAATGTAAGTTATTGTTTGTTGTTGTTATTGTTATTGTATGATTTAATTACGTTTGCTCACATATGATTGATTGCAATTTTTCATGATAAAGATAACAAGAGATCAATAATAAATGTTTTTCTAACAAGGTTCACTCGCCAACTTATGTTGACCCAAAAACCCCCATTTTTACACATGATACAGGTGATCCAGCTGCAGCAAGAAACACATAGGATGCTTAGAAGAATAAACTGGTTTAGACTTTGGATTGTTTAGTTGATTATCTTTCTTTGTATTTGTATGAACATGTTTGGAATATTGAGGATGTAATTTTGACTTTAATAAATATGAAACATATTAGTAAATATCATGAGCTTTGGTGATAACCCAATTATGCCCCGACTCTTATTCCGCTGCGGGTCGGGGTGTGACAGATTGGTAACAGAGCCATGACTATAGGGACATAGGATAGGTTATTAGACCCTTAGAGCCTATTCTATGGTTGATTAGAATTTTTAATTTTTGTGTGTTACATGCAAAATTCATGATGTTTATATGTTTTATGTTTAATGTTACATTCAATGTTATGCAAGCATGTTCATAAGTACATATTATTATATAATGCCTATCATGAATCATATTCTCATAACATATCATATCCATGAGAGCACACACCACATCATTTTCATGATTGTTTTACAATGATTTTTGTATTTTCAAATCACATCAAAGTGAGTTCTCATGACGGGCATGTAGTAACTGGAAGGGTACAAGTACCGGTAGTCGGAACGTCCTGTCTAGGCTTGGCATTCGTATAAATCCAAAATAAAGGACCAGTTTGCCTACCTGGGGACTAACGATGAGAGTACGAAGTACCTATTAGGCCAAAGCATGCTATACCAAACGTCGTGTGAGCTAACCCCACTTTGAGTTGTCTTGTGTCTACACCTGGACACCTTCCGACCATACATCTCGTAAACATATTTCATGGTTTTCATTCGGGTGATGCGAGTGTTAAACCGCCAATACTAATGTGAATCCTACCAAGCCAATAGTCATGGGGGCCCACATGACTATACAGGTGAAGGTATGGGGGACATTTGAGGCCCAACATGAGCAAACCCAAGACATCCTATGGATGTAGTTGCATTATTGATATTTATGTTATTTTTATTTTCTTTAAGACACATGACACCTAAAAAGACTCCATAAACTCACATCTTCTTATGTATGTTCCTGTAGATGTCGGCTAGGCAACAACGAGGGGGTAGAATATCAGGAAGGTCACACGAACGCTTGGCCACTCAAATCGCAAAACAAATGGCCGCGGTGCTTCCTGACATTGTGGTTCAAGTACAACAAGCTCTCGCCACAAATCCCACCAATCCTCCCCAGCAAGAAGACCAGAACATCGGCAACCCTCCTACCAAAAAGTGCTCATATAAACATTTCAAGTCTTGCGATCCTCCGAAATTTGAAGGGACCGAAGGTGTCACTGCTCTCCTCCACTGGTTTGAGGAAATGGAAAACACCTTCCTCAACTGCGATTGTCTCGAGGATCGCAAGGTACGATACGCAACCGGGAGACTATTTGGGGTAGCTCTTACCTGGTGGAATACTGAAAAGGGTAAGAGAGGAATCGATGATAATGGCCTTAACGTGGGAGGAGTTAAGGGAAATCATGACGAGACGCTTCTGCCCTAGAAGTGAGATTAAAAATTAGAGGATGAATTTCATTCATTGAAGCAAAAGGAGGGAGATCATACTTCCTACAACAAGAGGTTCTTAGAGTTGAACCAAATGGTCCCTAACTTGTTCACCCCAGTTTACCGCTTAGTCGAGCACTATATTCGAGGTCTTCCCTCGAAAATTCAAGACTCAGTTCTCAGCACTTCGCCAGCAACACTTGAAGCTGCTATGGAACTAGCTACTGAGCTTACTGAGAATCGAATTCGCAACGGTAAATTTAAAGATGAGAAAAAGAAAGCCCCGTTGAGGGCCAGACTTCAAACCATTCCACCTCCTCCTTTAAGTTTGCTAACAAGAGGAAACGTAACACCAGAAACTTTGCTGTCACACAAACGAATTTCCCTATCCCTGCTGCACCCATTACCCAAGTTGCCCCTTCACCTGCACCATATAAAAGGCCATACTCTGGCCCATTCCCAAAATGCAACTGTTGCCAATACCATCACTTTCCTGATCATCCCTGCCAACATTGCACCGGCTGTGGTCGCGCAGGTCACACTGTTCAAACCTGTCGCATACCTCAACGGACGAACCGCCACCAGCCCTCAACCCAAACCCACCATCAAATAATGGGTCAAGCCCAACAAACCTCTACTACTACCACCTACTCAACATTTAGCCCAATCCTACTACCAACCCAACTATCCCATGGTGCAACCTATGCGGGCTTGCTACAATTGTGGAGACCCAAGCCACTTTAGAAACACTTGTCCACGTTTGGTAAACATTATACATGCTCAAGCCCAAGCAAATCCGGTGAATCATGCTAACCAAGCTCCTCCACCTGCAAGAGGAAGAGCTTTCAACATCAACGCTAATCAGGCTAGAGCTGACAGCAATGTGGTTAACGGTACGTTTCTTATCAATGGTAGTTATGCATCCATGTTGTTTGATACTGGAGCGGATAAAAGTTTTGTGTCCTTAGAGTTTGAACCCATCCTCAACCAAGTTCGTGATAAGCTTATGGAAACCATAACAGTAGAAGTTGCTGACGGAAAACCGGTCTCATTAAACTCTATTATACGCAACTGTACTCTCACCTTAAACGATCACGATTTTCCAGTTGACCTCATTCCTATGAAGTTGGGAAGCTTTGACATTATAATTGCTATGGACTGGCTCAGCCGACATCAAGCTGAAGTTGTATGCCGCGAAAAGTTTATACGCATTCCTCTTACAAACGGTCAGACTCTACGAATCTTTGGAGAAACCCCATCGAAAGGACTCAGATTAATGTCCTGTCTTCAAGCTCGAAAATATCTCCGCAAGAATTATGTCGCATATATAACTCATGTCGTCAAAAAGGGAACCATGGAGAAGAAACTTGAAGACATCCCAGTAGTAAAAGATTTTCCGCAAGTTTTTCCTGACGACATCTAAGACTTCCTCCCTGAGAGAAGTCGAATTCCGCATTGATCTTATACCTGGTGCTACACCAGTTGCAAAGTCTCCTTATAGGTTAGCCCCCTCCAAAATGCAAGAGCTAGCCAGTCAATTGCAAGAGTTGACTGACAAAGGATTCATACGTCCTAGCTCCTCGCCTTGGGGTGCACCTGTCCTTTTTGTGAAGAAGAAAGATGGAACGTTTCACATGTGCATCGACTACAGAGAACTCAACAAGTTAACGGTCAAGAACCGCTATCATTACCACGCATTGATGATCTTCTTGACCAACTTCAAGGCGCCTGCTGTTTTTCAAAAATCGACCTTCGTTCTGGCTATCATCAACTCAGAGTACATGAAGAAGACGTCCCAAAGACCGCCTTCCGAACTCGTTATGGTCATTATGAATTCATGGTCATGCCATTTGGTTTAACCAACGCTCCAGCTGTCTTCATGGATCTAATGAACAGAGTCTGCAAACCCTATCTCGATCGCTTTGTTATAGTCTTCATTGACGACATCCTCATTTACTCAAAGTCTAAGTCTGATCATGAACGGCACCTTCGACTCATCCTTACACTCTTAGAGAATGAAAAGCTCTACGCCAAATTCTCCAAATGCGAATTCTGGTTAAAAGAGGTACAATTCCTTGGACATGTCGTCAATGACAAGGGAATACATGTCGACCCCTCAAAGATCAAAGCAGTACAAGAATGGCAAGCGCCACGTACACCAACCGAAGTAAGATCATTCCTTGGTTTAGCTGGTTATTATCGCCGTTTCATTTCAAATTTCTCCCGCATTGCTGTACACTCACGACTTTAACTCATAAAGGAAAACCCTTCATATGGGGACCCAAACAAGAAGAAGCCTTCCAAACCCTTAAACAAAAACTCTGTGATGCACCTATCCTCACTCTTCCTGAAGGTTGTGATGACTTCGTAGTTTATTGCGACGCGTCAGGGCAAGGACTAGGCTGTTCTAATGCAAAGAGGAAAGGTGATAGCTTATGCTTCTAGACAACTCAAAATTCATGAGAAGAACTACACCACCCACGACCTAGAACTTGGAGCCGTTGTGTTCGCTCTTAAGATATGGAGACATTATCTCTACGGTACTAAGTGTGAAATATACACTGACCACAAGAGTCTTCAACATATCTTCAACCAAAAGGAGTTAAACATGAGGCAACGAAGATGGGTAGAACTTCTTAATGATACGACTGTGAAATTCGGTATCACCCTGGCAAGGCAAATGTGGTGGCCGATGCACTCAGTCGAAAGGGTTATGCGAACTCCATACGTCTTCTATGTTCGCAAATCATAACCGACATCAAAGATCAAATTCGAGAAGCTCAACATGTTTCATAACAGAAGACGACGTACGAAAGGAACTGTCCTGTGGAGCTGAACTTAAAATTGAAACTAAATCTGACGGTATTCTGTACTATCTAGATCGCATATGGATTCCTGACCACAACAATCTTCGTGAATTCCTTATGAATGAGGCACACAAAACACGATACTCTATACACCCAGGAGCCGACAAGATGTATCAAGACCTTCGATACACCTACTGGTGGCCTGGAATGAAAAGGATATTGCTGTTTTTGTTTCCAAGTGCCTTACATGTTCCAAGGTGAAAAGCTGAACATCAAAGACCCTCAGGACTTCTGGTCCAACCTGAAATACCTGTATGGAAGTGGGAAAACATAACCATGGACTTCATTACCGGGTTACCTCGCACTTCTGGTGGTATGACACTATATGGGTAATCATTGATCGTCTTACAAAATCAGCTCACTTTATCCCAATCCGCGAAGATTTCAAGAACGAGAAGCTAGCTCGTATCTACATCAACGAAATCTGAGCCGACATGGTGTACCGTTAAGCATTATTTCAGATCGTGATGGTCGTTTCACTTCACGAACATGGCAGGCCGTACAAGCCGCTTTGGGTACACGATTAGACCTCAGTACCGCTTATCATCCTCAAACTGATGGACAATCTGAACGCACCATTCAAACTCTTGAAGATATGCTTCGAGCATGTGTCATAGACTTCAAGGGAAATTGGGACGCTCATCTACCATTAGTTGAATTTTCGTACAACAACAGCTATCATTCAAGTATCGGCATGGCACCTTTTGAAGCTTTATATGGTCGTAAGTGCCGATCTCCAGTATGTTGGCACGAAATTGGGAAGCTCAAATCACCGGTCCAGAATTGATTCAAGAAACCACAGACAAGATCCATCAAATTCGAAACAATCTTCTAGCGGCTCAAAGTCGTCAAAAGAGTTATGCAGATAAACGACGAAAGCCTTTGGAGTTTAACATTGGTGATCATGTACTTTTAAAAGTATCACCGTGGAAGGGAGTAGTTCGTTTTGGACAGAAAGGCAAGCTAGCACCACGTTACGTAGGACCTTTCAAGATACTCGAAAGAGTAGGACCTGTAGCATACAAGCTTGATCTACCAGAAGAACTCAATAGAATTCACCCCACATTCCACGTATCAAACTTGAAGAAGTGCCTCGCTGATGAGAACCTCCATATTCCTCTGGAAGATATTCAGATTGACGAATCTATGCATTTCATTGAAAGACAGTAGAGATCATGGACTTCGGAGAAAAACGTTTAAGACGGAGTCGTATTCCAATTGTTAGGGTACGCTGGGAGTCGAAACGGGGACCTGAGTTTACTTGGGAACGTGAAGACTCAATGCGCGAAAAATACCCGCATCTTTTTCCTACTACTACTTAAATTTCGGGACGAAATTCCTAAAAGTAGGGGATACTGTAACATTTGTCAAAAACGGGTTTTCCAAACCCGCTTCGTTTGTAACGAATATCAAGTTATAAATGTTTCGTTGCGTATTTATGTTGATTTTAATTTTGAACGATGCATAATTAATAAACAAACTAGAATATAAAAGCTATAATTGATAAAAAGTAAAAATAAAATAAATAAAATGAAAAACAGGCTGCCGGGACTCGAACCCGGGTCAGCCGGATATAAGCTTAGCGACTTAACGCACACACATTCCACCACTCCGCCACTTGATGTTTTTGTGAGTTCTAGGAAACAATTAAATCATATCTACAACCGAGAATCAACCTGTTGCGCCAACTGAAACCGATATCGGCTTTCAAACCGTCCAAGACGTTTGAGTGCTCGCGGAATCTTGATCATAACCGATAAACCGACATTTTAAATCAATTCAGTCGTTAATGAACTTGAATTCAGGTGATGGGTTGGTTTTTATAACCGAAAACATTCATTTCTGGAATTACTTCAACAAAATCCTCATCTCTGCGATTCAATTACATTCCCAGAGCTTCTAATTTCACGTTTACTCTATTTTCTGGTCGTCGGAATTACTTTCTGATCATCGCCGGAATTCTCTGCAAGTCGCCGGAAAACCGAGACTCACCTCAAAACGGTAAATAACTCGACTCTTTCTGTTCCATTCCATTGATAGACCATTACTAACATCAATCCATCACCCAGAATCAATCCCAGACGACGTTGTCGGAAATTCTGCTTTCGCCGAAAAACTTCTGAAATTTCCAGAATCACGCCGTGAGCCGGTACGATCATTTAAACCTACTGATAATCGTTGCTCAGTAGTTCAATTTCATATCTAATCAATCAAAACTGTTAATTGATCCTAACAGCCGAAGTTCACAAAACAGAGCCGACGAATCATTGCCGGAGTTCTGTGAAAGACACCTGTTCGGTACATCCTTTCCCCAAACCCTCTCCGTTCATTACCTTTCAATTTCTTATAATGTTCGTTACCGAATTAACAAGAAACAGTTGGTTTAACCGTTGTCTGTGATTTGAACGAAGAAGATGAAGTCTATTATGATTATAAGATTAATTAAAATCGGTATTATAAACGGGTTAGACACACAGTCCAGCGGTGGACTGTGTGCAAACAATACGCATATGTCCCGAGTTCGATCCTTGACACACGCACATTCTCTGTAATAAAAATGTTCCTTTTTAAAACTGAACCGGATCCACTCGCAATTAGCTGTTAAGTATAATAAAAACCGGAATATTTACCAAGTTGGACACACAGTCCAGCGGTGGACTGTGTGCCAAACTAAACCACAGGTCCCGGGTTCGAGACCTGTGGAGAACACCGAGTCGATACAATTAAATCTTTTTTAAAATAAATGATTTTTGGATTAACTTAAACAGAAATATTTCGGGTTAGACACGTAGCTCAGTTGGTAGAGCTGCGTGCACGCGTACGGGAGGTCACGAGTTCGAACCTCACTCAGTGCAACTATATAACTGACCGAACCGGTCAACGGTCAACAGTCACGGTCAACGGTCAACGGTCAACGGTCAAAGTCAACATTTTTTTTATATTTTTATTTATTTATTTAATTTAAAAATCAATTAAAAATACTTAAAATTAATGTTTTCAAAGTTAGAAAATAGCCTTAAACTCACAAAAATCTATCCAAAAATCCTATTAAAATTGTTAATAAATCCATTTATTTACCCTACCTCTATGTTATTAATTAGGTTAGTTATTTCCTCGTCGATCAATCCTCTAAACTCGTGCGCATTCAACATCATCCACCGAGCGCACTCAAGGTGAGTGAATCTCTATAAATTTCCCGTTTTAATCACGTTTTTGGGGTGTATCATGTGTCTTATTATTTATCACATTTAAACTATGGTGCATCTATCATATCCAGGAACAAATGTGTAATCAACATGTATTAACTATTTGTGTGGTTATTGTTTAGATTATATTTATCATTTTTCAGTACATACATTATCATAGACCGCCGCTCCCCATTACATTATGAGCGTTGAGCTGTTCCCCATTACATTATGAGCGTGAACCAGGCGTTGCCAACATACGATTGGCTCCGTTTGATTGAGCCTTGATCGCACAGACATTCATCATAGGCCGTCCGTTCCCCATTACATTATGAGCGTGAACGTGACGTCGCCAACATATACAGTTTCATTCATGTGTTATATTCATGCAAGTTGGTTTGTTATTGTATGTTAATGTAAGTTATTGTTTGTTGTTGTTATTGTTATTGTATGATTTAATTACGTTTGCTCACATATGATGATTGCATAATTTTTCCTGATAAAGATAACAAGAGATCAATAATAAATGTTTTTCTAACAAGGTTCACTCGCCAACTTATGTTGACCCAAAAACCCCCATTTTTACACATGATACAGGTGATCCAGCTGCAGCAAGAAACACATAGGATGCCTTAGAAGAATAAACTGGTTTAGACTTTGGGATTTTTTAGTTGATTATCTTTCTTTGTATTTGTATGAACATGTTTGGAATATTGAGGATGTAATTTTGACTTTAATAAATATGAAACATATTAGTAAATATCATGAGCTTTGGTGATAACCCAATTATGCCCCGACTCTTATTCCGTTGTGGGTCGGGGTGTGACAAAAACTTCCACGGTGAGAGAGGTCGGCTGAGCTATCCATTCACATCATCTTTGTTAGCCTCAACTGGATTGGCATTGATGTTAAAAGCTATGCCCCTTGCTGGTGGGTTTGTCAGGTTTGCCTGATTTTCCTGGTTAACTGGGTTGGCTTGAGCTTGAGCATTGATGATGTTAACGAATCTAGGACATGAGTTTCTGAAATGGGTAGGATCCCCACAGATAAAGAAAGCTCTAACATAAGACACATGGGGTAGTTTGGCTGATGATAGGTTTGGATCATGTTCTGAGTAGGCGGTGGAGCCTAGTTTTGGGTATCCCAGCATGTGTTGCTCAAATGACCATAATGTCCATAGCTGGTGCACTGTCTGCAAGGGATGTTGGGTTGATGATGGTAGTGACCGTGGTTGCATTGGGGGTGAGGGCTAGTCTCGGGTTTCTTTTTTGGGTAAGCAGTCTCATGTGCAACTTGGGTAATGGGTACCCCTTGTATCGGTGGGTTGGTTATGGTATAGTTTTTAATGTTTCGCTTCCTTTTGGAGTTGAAATGAGAGGATGACTTGGTTTTGGGTTCCTTTGTTTCCTCCTGGTCTTCCACTGGAGCTTTGTTAGAAGTACCCTTGTACCATCTTCGCTTCAGGACTCCTTAATTGACATGGTTTTCTGTTGGTTGCGAGGCTATACGAATGGCAACTTCAATGGTTGCTAGTTCACTGCTCAGAACGGGGTCTAGGATTAATGTTAGAACCCCCCCCCCCCCCAAATGTATTTCTCTATAAGCCTAGAGTGAGGTGTGAATATATAAGGTACTAACCGGTTAAGATCATCGTATCACTTATCGTACCTTACACTCTCACCACTATCTTGTTTTAGGGTCCAGAATTCATCTTCTAAACTTTTTATTTCATGGCACGGACAAAATTGTTTCATCATGATTTCCTTGAGTTGCGCCTAAGTCAAAGATATAGATGCTTCAGTGCCGCGGGTGTTTTTCTCGAATAAATTCACGCACGTAAATTAATCTCTTCTCGCATGATTAATATTTGCAACTGTATAATGTCGGGAAAGCTCCTAACCTTCTACGAGGTGATGTATCTCTGATCTCACCTGAATCTCTCGGGATGTAGGAAACCATGAATTGTGGTTTGTACATTATATTTAGTGTTTATATCTTAAATCTTAGTGTAACTCGTTCGTCATTTGGAACTCTCTCGTTCATTGTGCGCTTATTCCAAGGAATCACAAAACGCAACCAGTGAGTTGATCTTACCTAATTCCCTTTTTTTCAATTTAATGTTTTGGGGTGTATTATGTGTCATTTACGCATTATTCATTTACTTCAATTATTTCATTTATCAATACATGCAAAGTTCAGTGTGTGATTATCTGATCATTGTTATTTGTTCATTATTTGAGTCACTAACCATTTTCTCTAATTAGTGTCGCTAATCATTATTCACATGTTCCATCAGGCTGACTAGGTTCCCCACAGCTATGGGTTGTAGCCTAGTATCGCCATATTACTCAGATTCACTCGTCAATGCGCTTGAGTCTCATATATATAAATATATATATAACAGAGTTTCCATATTCATTATAGTTCTTACATTTACATTATTATGTTGGTTGATTGGTTATGAGTTATTGATTTATTAGTATTGTTCTATTGTTATCCTTTGATTTCCATTGGATTCGCATGTTGACATTTTTAAAAACAAATACATAAAAACAGTTTTATTTAAAAAAAATAAAACTTACTCACCAACTTATGTTGACCCAAAAACTACTTTTACAAATGATACAGGTAAACAAGTTTGAAGATTTGATAATGACACATAGGGATGAGGCCTAAGAGAATAAAACGGATTATGTTGTTAAGTTGACTATTAATAATAATAAACTTTAAGTACCCTGTAAACAATCAACGATGCCCCAATCACCTAAATCCGTTGCGGGTCGAGGTGTGACAGATTGGTATCAGAGATAACGACTATACGGATTTAAGATAGGTTTTTAGACCTAGACTATAATCGATTAAATGCTTAAGTGCTATATGCTAAATTATTATGTTCTAGCTTATGATTCTTATTTTATTGTACATGTTTTTTTAAATTCCAGAATATCACACACAAATGCATTTGGGCACTTTAATTGCTATGTGATCTAAGTGTTATGCAAATATGTGATTTATCTGTATCTTAATAACATATATACAGGGTGGGAGTTGGCTACAAAGTCTATTTTTACTACAAAGTGTAAAAAGTCATACAACACCATAATCTCAACCATAAAACCCACAAATAACAAAGCGAGGATTACTAAAACGCCATATTTGTGGGTTTTGTGTTGTGTTTTAGATGATAAGGCTTTGGTTATCGAATGACTAACATTAATGTGTTTTATGTTGATTATCATGTTGTGTTTTATATTTATAGTTCTACGATGGTATGTTTGAAGTTTTATGGACTATTAGGCTTTGGATATTGTGTATTAGTGATCTTTAGTCTGTTATTTATGGGTTTTGAATGTGTTTTATGGCTAAAATTGTGGTGTTTTATGACTTTGTACACTTTGTAGGAAAAATGAACTTTGTAGCCGAACTCCACCCTATATAATATATAATATTATATATAATCTCACCACCACACACGATGCATGACATAAATATTAAAACTTATAGTATCCTTATTATAAGTTCCCGACTACTTCATTTTTTTCAAAACATTCAAACTATCCTCAAAATAATATTTATAATTTTTCCTAAATTTTGTGTTGATTTCTCGTTTTCAAATGTCATCAGAGTAAGTTCGCATGACGAACATGTAGTAACTGGAAATGTTTAAATACCGGTAGTCGAGACGTCCTGTGTAGGCTGACATTCGTATAAATCCAAATTAACGGACCAGTTTGTTTGCCTACCTGAGTAGGAAAGACCTATTAGGCCAAAGCATGTGACCAACTAACAATACTTTGTAAAGTCATCGTATCCATCCATGGGTACCTATCGACACTATTTCATTTCATGTTATATCAATTTTCTAATGTTTTACGATTTCTCTTTGGGTTTTAGTGACTAACCCATGCGAACCATACAAAAGCTCGGCAATCGCGGGGGGCCACATGATTACGAAATTGACGTATGGAAGGTATACAAAATGCCCAATTACGAGCAAAGCCCATGACATTTTCAATGTTTCATTGTTGAAACATCATATTATCATAAGTTATTACTTTATGTTATGACACACCCCTAAATTTTCATTTATCATAAGTTTTTAGTTTTTTATTTCATTTACCAATTTCATCAAAAAAACTCACGACGTTGTTTGTGTTGATATATGTAGATGTCTTCTAAACGTCACCCATCTGGAAAGCGTGTTGGAAACTCTGGCCGCTGTATGGGTGCCCAAATAGCCAAGGAAATGACCACTGTTATCCCTAACATAGTAATCCTAGTAATCCAAGTTCAACAGGCTCTTCAAGGGCCTATTCCTCAAGCAACTCCTGCCGGCTCAAATCCTTCCAAGTGCTCCTATAAGCACTTCACGTCATGTGATCCTCCCAAATATGAGCATACAAATTATGTCACTACACTACTCCGATGTTTTGAAGAGATGGATAGCACGTTCCTCAATTGTAATTGTCTCGAAGATCGCAAGATGACCTGGTGGAACGATGGAATAATAGAAGGTTTATTTGAAGTATTGGTAAAGTTTTATTAAATATGTTGTTTATTTTATTTCGTAATTATATATAGGAATATTGGATTTTAATAATTTAAATTATTCGTCATTAGCCGCCAACAGTCCCAACTTCAAAAGTAACAACTGGCAGTCCCAACTATGGACATATTGACCACCATTGGACCCTGACTAACAGAACTCTAACGCCGTTAGTCTCCGGCCGTCTGAAAACCTTTTTTGGCCGGAAAAGTCATTTTTTGGTGGAAAAGTCAACATTTTCGTCCTAAACCGATTTGTAACCTTATTACTGACCTTTAGGAACCTTTTCCTAGTAAAAGCCCGGAGCTATAAAAGTTGCCGGAAAACTCTTTTTTCGCCGGAAAACTTCTCTTTGGCCGGAAAACTCAACTTTTTGGCCGGAAAACTTAACATCTTCGTCCCAAATCTCTTTGTAACCTTAGATCGGACCTTTAGAAACCTTTTTTTGGCAAAAACGGTTTTCCAGTGATCGGAGACTATCAGCCTTAGGGTTCTGTTAGTCAGGGTCCATTGGTGGCCAATATGTCAACAGTTGGGACTGCTAGTGGTTATTTTTAACGTTGAGACTTTTGGCGGCCAATGGCGAATAGTTGGGATTATTAAAATCCAAAATAACAATGATAGAGTTAATTACCCGGATAGTCCCTGTGGTTTGTCATTTTTTCACGTTTAGTCCCCAACGTTTCAAAATAGCATGTTTGTTCCATGTGGTTTACTGATTTGTTATTCGAACAGTCCCTTGAATGGATGGCTGTTAGTTTACTCAGTTAAATCAATATTGAATTACTAAATTGCCCTTAGTGATAATCATATTGAATTACTAAATGCCCTTGATGATAAAACATATTAAATTAAATAATTATATATATGTGTGGGGCCCACTTATTGTCTTCTCCAACAAATGTGCAGCCCCAACCTGTTCTTCTCCGGCCATTTCGGTTTTCCGGCTACCTTGCCGTGGACCACACACCACCACATCCCTCCACTGCCCGGTAACTCCACCTTCTCCACACCACCACCCACATTTGTCAATTTCATCAAAGTTTTGTCATCTGACTTCAACCATGTTTCCCAAAAATGTTTTTAGTTACAAATTATCCTTCAGATTTTTGTCAGATAATGGTTTATTAGATAACTTGTTGAATATCGGATATTAGATAACTTCTTTGACCTTGATGGATCTAATATCGCATCCTAGTCACTCAACTGGCAATGTTTTGCTGTAAAATTTTTTGAATCACAAGTTTGTGAATTTTAGTCCGGTTAACAAGTTACTGTAAACATTTTGCAAGCAAATTTGTTCCAGGTTACTACACTCTGGCTGTTTCAGAAGCGCTATGGAGGATCTACAGGTTTGTGAACAGTTTGTTTTTGCCTTTTAGCAAACTAAAAAAATTGAGAAAAAAACTTGTGTGTTGACCAATTTTGTGGTTTAAAGACGGGTTTGGTCGGGTCAAACCCAAGCTACAAACATTTTTTAGTTTTTTTTTGGTTTAATAAAAGAATATAAATAAGCTACAAACAGTTTGTTATTCATGTTTTTGTCATCTGACTTCAACCATTTGATGAAATTGACAAATTTGGGTGGTGGTATGGAGAAGGAACGGTTGGGTAGTGGAGGGATGTGGCGCTGTGTGGCCGACGGCAAGGTAGCCGGAAATAACGAAATGGGGCCGGAGAAGAATAGGGTGGGGCTGCTCATTTGTTAGAGACGACAATAAGCGGGCCCCACACACATATATATATTTAATAATTATTTAATTTAATTAGTTTTATCATTAAGGGCACTTTAGTAATTTAACATTGATTTAATTGAGTAAACTAACAGCCATCCATTCAAGGAACTATCCTAGTAACAAGTCAGTAAACCACAGGGAACAAACATGCTATTTTAAAAAGTTGGGGACTAAACATGAAAAAATGACAAACCACAGGGACTATCCGGGCAATTAACTCTATATATTATATTAGGGGTGTTCATGGTTCAGTTTCAAACCGTGAAACCATCCAAACCGGTCATCGGTTTGGTTTCACGGTCGGTTTTTTAGTTATCTTTCGGTCGATCGGTTTCAATATTTATAAACCGTAGCAAACGGTTTGGTTTACGGTTTATAGCAAAAACCAACCGTAATAAACCAAACCGCACCGTAAGAATATATTTTATTTTATTTTTAATATTTCATATATTATATATATAGACATAAATAAATTTACATCTATATTTAATCTAACTAAACAAATATTGTTAACTATAAAATGGGCTGCTTTCAATTTCACTAATTAATATTGGCCCATATTTTTCTTTCTTTGTTTTTTTTTTTTTTTCATTTTTAGCAAATACGGCCCAAATAGCCCAAACCATGAAACCGAACCGAAACCAAACCGTTAATAACGGTTTGGTTTGGTTCGGTTTAAGAAATCAACGGTTCGGTTTCGGTTTTCAATTACCAAAAATCGTGACTAACGGTTTGGTTCACTGTTTTTTGACCCAAAAACCGACCAAACCGGACCATGAACACCCCTATATTATATACAATATACAACTTATTAAAAAGGAATAGCATAAATCTTAAACACTACTAGTTGGTATTTGAAACTATAACTATAATGTATGTATATATTATATACCATATACAACTTATTAAAAAGGAATAACATAAATCTTAAAACACTACTAGTTGGTATTTGAAACTCTAACTATAATGTATATATTCATTCATTCAAATATACTAACAAAACCTAATGTTAGTACTATTAATTATTTGTTTTTTTTTTCCTTTAAAAGCTTAATATTTGTCTTTTTTTTTCTTTAATAGTTTAATATTTAACAACTATAACACTATAATATTATTGTTTTTTTTTATAATTATTACGTTTCTAACCTTAAACTTTAATAGATTTATTATTATATTATAAACGATTTACGTGTATCTCTTAATTTTAATAGATTTATCATACGAAAGTTTAATTTTTTCGATAAACAATTTACGTTTTGACCCCCCGAACTTTAATAGAGTAACCATACGACCTTTGAAGTTTAATAAAGTTATTTTTAACAAATGTGTGTTCTTTTATCTGTTTTATTTTACTTATTATTAATTTAGCTTATTATAGTTATAATTAACTTTTAACTCTAGATATATTTATTAATCATGTTACTTGCTTATTTTTACCGTCGTTTAGATTAAAGCTTACATGGTTTATATTAACCCTTTAATACACCAAGTAACAAAGATAATCATTTTTTTATTTACCTTGTTATAGTTAAAGCTGACTTTTAACTCTAAACATGTTCAATTAATTGTATTGATTACTTATTTTTACCATCGTTTAGAGCAAAGTCTTCATCATATATGATAACTCATGGATATATCACGAAACAAGTATATCCTCTTCAGCAACCTCCAACGACCCTGCCGCGAAGCGCAGACGCCTATTCTAGTTATATACAATGTACAACTTATTAAAAAGGAATAGCATAAATCTTAAAACACTACTAATTGGTATTTGAAACTATAACTATCATGAATTTTTATAATTATGACTCAAATATATAATCATTTAAAAGTGAATTAAAGCCAATAATAAAAAGCTTGAAAAACTCAGGATGTCGGGTACAGAAACCGGGACCTCCGAGTTAACAACCATGTCCTCTACCACTACACCACTTCTTATTTCTGTATACTTGATGAACTGCTATTTTTTTAAACAGGAACCCCAATCAGATTTCCTTTACAAAATAACAAGATTAGAAATATATTAATGGGATGAGCGGGTCGAACCCGCGTCTCCCTATCCTAAAATAACAAGATTAGAAATATATTAATGGGATGAGCGGGTCAAACCCGCGTCTCCCTATCCTGATGACTTAGACAACTAG
This sequence comes from Scalesia atractyloides, assembly GCA_947069175.1. NCBI lineage: Eukaryota > Viridiplantae > Streptophyta > Magnoliopsida > Asterales > Asteraceae > Scalesia > Scalesia atractyloides. The sequence continues at coordinate 64,042,605 of CAMTDV010000019.1, forward strand.
ACCATCGCTTCTTTTGGTTCATATAAATTTTTAACAGCTTTTAAACAATCTCAAACTTGTTACCTTCCCCAACTTGCAACCTATTGTTAAACCAATAACTTGAGCACACATGAGGTTGTTACATAAGCTAAAATAAAGGGTTTTGTCAGGGTCGGCTTGGGCCAGTGCGGTGGCCAGGTGCAGGGTGGGTCACCGCACTAGGCCCAACCTCCCAAAGGGCCCACACTTCTATTTTTTATATATGTTTTGTGTACATATGGTTTTTGAACTGCAGTTGTAACACAAAAATTTTACTGTCCGGTGGCCTAGTCCCCTCTAGTTCCAGAGAAGACACCGGAGTTCAAGACTTGTTCTGGACTCATTTCTTTAGGTTATTTTATATATGTTTCCTAGAAGCTTTCTTATGTTTTTAGTTAATTATATATAAATGTTCTCTTTCAAATGTTTTATATAATTAAATCTGTAATATACTTATGTTAACTTCTTATCTAAAAAAGTATATGATAATGCGCTCAAATCCGAAATATGTTTAGTTTTGGCTCATTTAGGGAGCTGTATATATTGTTATATTATTGATCTTTCTATAATAAATTTATACTTAGGGCCCCATTTTTTCTACTTGCACAGGGCCTTAAAAAACCCTCGGATTTTCCGAGACGGCCCTGGGTTTTCCTCTCTACATCAAAATGAAGAGTTCCAGACGAGATCCAGAGTGAGTTGAGGTGCGATTAATTAGGGGGGGTAAACATTCGGAAAGATGTGGGAATGTATATTTATAACAGTATTGAACCGACATCAACAAAATCATGAATTAATGCGTTTTTATATATAGTTCCCATTTGTTAAGATTTAGCTTTAATACAGATAGATTCGAGTGGATTTGGCACGAGCATAAGCTTCCATTATCATCCAGATACACATCTCATCAAAATGGGAAGACGATAACAAAGTGTCGCATGAGATCCGGCGAATCAAAGTTAGCCGATTGAGTTATTTGAAACCAAGCTTGGTCACCATGTTACTTCTGTGAAGAAGGGACCAAATTGTAATTTAAGTTACGTTGTAACACCTCGAAAATTTCGTCAAATAAAAATCCGACACGTGTCCCGAAGATTCTTGGTTGCCACGTGTAGCCGAGAGGGACCAAAGACGCCGTCATGTTATTTTAATAACCTCTGAACGAGCATCGGACAAGTCGAAGGACTAAAGTGGCAAAAATGCTAAAGTTTTCCTTTCTGGAAGGTCCTTACGTACCGTAACCATCAATGGTTACGGACCGTAAGGCAACCGAAAACATTTTTTCAGTAAGGCGGTTACAGACCGCAAGCCTCAATGGTTACGGTCCGTAACCAATTCAAATCTGTGGGCGCCAGAGGTCCTTACGGACCGCAAGACATGACCCTTACGGTCCGTAAGGGGTCGCCAGCGACAGGTTGCATGGCAGCCTGCCATGTATGCCACCTATGTCGCGAGAATGCCACTTTCCTCTGGTTCCTACACCTCCTTGCCTGCTTGTCATCATCTGAGAAGCCAGGGTAACACATGGCATGATCAAGTATGCTTGGTTCAAGTATAAATAGCACCCTTGTGCTACCAAGTCACTTGCTCATTTCTCTCAATCATCTATTGCTCTCTCTCTCTCTGGAGGTTCCTAACACTTGGCAGCTTCCTAATTAGTCTTATTTCGTGCTAAGGACCTTGTGTAAGTGTTCTTAGCCCTCCTTTTGCAGTTTTATTAAGTTTTAGGCCAATGTCAAAGCGTTGACGTAAAAACGCTTTGACTTTGAGCTAAGACCATTATGGTCCAGCCAAATGTTCATAACGAACATGGCTACGTGATCGTAATAAGGTAGGTATTAATCCCCAAGAGGGTACCTCCTGATTACCACGTTTGCTTGGTCAATTGACGGGTCGAAGTTATGTTAATAAAAGTCAAACGAATCAGTTTTGAAAAAAATCATAACTAGCAATGTGGGTATTATAAAACCTGTCTTGACACACTAACAACTTGGTAATAATCATAAGAACATGAAGGAACATGTTCGGCTCGTCAATCCTAGGTCTAAGGTTGGTTTGCAACCGAAAGTCGCAAAAGTTGACTTCTGCTTTGACTTTCTGTTCTGTCCCGATTTAGCAACATTAGCTTATGTCCCTAGGTTGCATTATAACCATTTTATAATATACTATAACCCTCTGGAGTTATACGACATGGTCATATAGTAATCCGAGTCGTTATGCAAGTATCCGATAAATATGCCTAAACTTTGCTAAAATGCCCTTCATACTCAAAAGCATTGTTTTAATATAAACGAGCACACAAATGAATTATGTATTGATTTATAAATATGACTAACTTATTTTGATGTCAATAATCTGGTCATAACCTGAGTTTTGTTTAATCATCGCAAATCATGCTTTTAAAGGACCAAATCGCCCTTTTGGCGCATAAAACGATTTAAACATAAAGTTGACATCAAAACTCAATACCTACTGATGTAATATAATTATTAGAATTATTGGGGATGCTTATTCAGGTTGCAAACTAAGTTTAAACTATAGTTTGCATATTATGTCCTTAAATGACGATATTGCCCTTTCGGCACTTTAAATGGGTTTTAAACATTTAAATGAACCAAAACTTTATACCCGCTGATGTAATATATATATAAACCTATTTTGGTCATACAAACCTGGTCACAATGACAGTTTTACTTAAATACCATTTAAATCGTCATTTAGCGACTTAATCACCATTTCGGAGCATAATATGGTTTAAAACCATATTAGAGCATCAAGGCTTGATACCTACTGATTTCAAAACATATTTTCAACTTATTAACAGTAGGTACATGTCCCAAACTCAGACTCCCAAATAAGTTATCAAATTATATGTGAAATGACCAAAATACCCTTTTGGGACATAGTTTGGTCTTAATCTATAAACCACACATATAATTAGTATTATACTGATATAACATCATAAAATAGGTACTTTTATAGAATTTTTATGTTAAGAACATCAGTCTACGTATAAGCTCGTTTATTACATTTTTAAATGACGAAATTGCCCTTTTAAGGCATAGTTTGCTTTTAAAACCATAACGGGCCATCATATCAGTAACCTACTGCTATAGTAACATATTTTAAACATAATTGTATATGGAACTTGTGTAGGACTCACCCGGTTACCTAGTTTCGCTTATATATGCGTACGGTTAAGACTACGTGACTAGTTTACGCAATTTAACCGAAACGGGTTTAACCATATCAAATATTCTCAAATTCTGGAAGGTAAAATGGTAACCCATATTATAAAAGTCTTAGTACTTGTCGGGTCCAAAATACATTCTTTTCCGGTCACCACTTAATCTAGCGTTTCATATCGTTATCTTTATTTTAAGTTAGCCGGTCTAAGTCAATGACTAAATAAAGACCCACTAGCTAACTAATCGGTTAATAATCCATCCATTCCAGACTAGAGACTTTTGGTAGATTGTCGCCAAGCTAGTTTAAATTGACTACGGTTGTACCTTGCTTATTTTCTTATTTACTAAAGATTTGCAAGCTAGGTAAATACTTTAACTTATTTTCCCTTATACGGGCTTGGGATACGATATATTAATACCGCATGATTGGATATGGGATCAAAGACCAATGAGTCGGAATTCAAATAATCCATTTTAATTCGTGTTGCTTAATATTAAACATTTGGGGGTTAAAACGACCGTGTCTTGGATATCCATGGCTCATTTAATTGCAAATGGCCACGACCTAAGCACGGGGTGTAGGCATACACCTGTCAGATGCTAAATTAACTATAACCCATTAGGGGTGCACCTATTAAAGGTGTTAAAGTGGCGTGTCGATTAATCAGGATCCCGACGTAGTTTTCGGGCTCTAAATGTATTATTAGCATGTAAAACTGATGACATGAAAATTATTTATCCCAAGTTATTTATTAAAACTAAGTACCTATGGTACACTAAATGTTATCGAAATATTTCAAATGAGTCGGTTAAATGTATTTACCAGTGAAAACTGACGTATTTTCAAAAGACTAAGCGCAGGTGACAAGTATACGTAATTAGGCTGGAAGTGCTCGGCAAAGCTTAAGAGGAATTGCAACCCTTTGCTTAGAAGGCCTTAGTCTGTCAAATTTCCTTTTTGTAATCATTTCGATCCGCCTGTGGATCTAGTTACAAGCATTGTATTTATTATTTTGAACTTTGAACATTCAAACGTTTGTAATAGTAATTATCCAGACTTCGCTATGTTATATTGTATTGCTTGGTAATGATGATATCAACTTACGTCATGATATTCCTAAACCGGGCCCACCGGGTTACACGTGGAATTAGGGGTGTGACAGTTGGTATCAGAGCCAGCTCTCGAGTGAATTAAACACTATCTTTTGTGTTTAATCTCGGGAATAATATTAACACATATCTCTCAGACTTTCGAGTCCAGACTTTGACCTAGGTGTAATCATTTCCATCTTATTATTCTAGCTTTGTATTTTGTTTAACTTATTTTTGAAACAGGAATAATGCGCCTAAGTTTAGACGTGGAGGAAAGGGAAAAGGACCGATGAGGGGATTGACCCTCTATGACTGGACCATCCTTTAGACCACCTTATAAACCATCTCTAGCCGGAGCAGCTGATCTGCCTGACTATAACCCTTACGAAGGATCAGGAGATTCTTCGTCCCCCTTTGAACCCTATAGACATTCAATTTCACATGAATATTCTCCACCCATTCACACTCCTAGCATTCCTACCATTCTCACCATTCCCACCAATCTCACCATTCACACATCTCATTCCCATCAGGAATACTTCAACTCCTATTTCGATAACCCTGTCAACCAACCCGCACCAGAAACCCCTCCATTGACTCACCCACCCATATGGAGGAAGATTCCGATCCGGAGGAATTTCCCCAAACCGGATCTTACGGTCACCCTATTGAGTTGTCTAGTGGCTCGAACTCCTTGGCAGGATCTCCGTTCCGAGGTCCTGATGAATATGAGCAACGATGGGCACAATATGTGTTTGTCAACACGCCCTCCTACCACAGTACCCCTCAGCATCAAGCCCCGTCACCCCATCCTCACCAAGAGGATGTAGAGATGCAACAGGTGGATCAAACTCAGCCACCACACCGAATTGTCATCACAACCACGCCGGAGGCGTGGGGCACGCATGTCGGTGCGTGCTGGTCAAAGGTCGGGTTCGCTACCACCTTTGCCACCCTCTTCCCCTATCATCCCTGAGGACCCACAAATGGGTGGACCCTCGAACACATCGCCAGTGGTGGAGCCTCCACCACAACCAGCTGTTGAGCCTCTGCCTCAACCACCTCTACCACCGCCGGATTTTGCCAATCCAGTACCTGCGTATACAGGACCATCAGGGTTTCACACCGTCGACCTCCTGGCTTGTATAATTACATCCACCATGGTTTAGAGCAGATCCTTACTATGATGCAATTATTCATAATAACCTTTATCATTCCTCTTACCCACTACAAAAAAGTGACTAGTAGGGACTAAATTATCAGGGACTGATGTTTCAGTCTCAAATACATCGTATCTGGGACTGATTTTCAGTTCTGATAGCATTGGGGACTAATTTTTACATAACATATTTTAGCGACTAATATTCAGTCACTGATATATAGATGCCGTACTTGAGACTAAATTTCAGTCGCAAATATGTGTGTGCCATATATAGTTTTGGAGGGATACTAATTGGCTACCGAATTTCAGTCTCAAATATATTTTCTATATAATGAAATATGGTGCAAATGTATTTGAAACTATTCTTTAGCCTCTAATATAAAAGAAATGTATCTGGGACTGAAAATATTCAGTCTTGAATGCCTTTTGATATAAGAAATGGTCAACGACTAATTTTTACTCTCCAATTATGTTAATATAAAATTCTACCATTTTATGAGAAGTATCAAGGACTAAAAATCGCGTTAAAGATCTTTATTTTGTAATATTTTTTGGACTCATATTTACTTCCAGTGTATTATACATATAAAATTACTAGAGACTAATATTGAGCTCCAATAATTGATATATGTTTGACTATTTTAAGAAAATATATTATAGACTCAAGATTAGTACTCACAATACTTGAAACAAACCATATTAGGTATTGAGGTTAGAGACTTATATTCAGTCTCTTGTATGTTGTGATTAATTAAGACATTATTAAATAACAATAAAAGGCAGAAAATCAATAGGTATTGGAGTTTATGATCAATTAAAATGAATGGATTGGGCCTTTTTACCAACATCCAACATTCATCTATCATGTTTTATATATAAAAAATAAGCCGCATTGATTTCAAACAAATAGTGTGGTCTATTGGTGATTCTGATTTGTTTTAGAGCTTTTAATATTGATGTCCCAGTGTTAGAATCCCTCTTCCCAATCCATCCATCACTAACTATGATTTTTTTTTTTTTTTATTCGTTTTGTTTTTCCCCTGTTTTTTTAGAAAGCTTTGTTACTTTAGATATTTTTTTTATTTAATAAACAAATTTTGAAATGAATACATATCATTTTTTATTTTCTTTTTTCAACGTTTATATCACGACATAATATGTGAGTTCTGAATATACTACCACCCTTCATTTTATTTTATCTAAGTTTGTGTCTTATCAGCGTTTCAATATGCAAAACTTAGCCGCCGAAAAATTATTATTTTTTTTCAATTCAACACCCTCGCTGCATGACGTGGCTTTTTTTAATTTTATCTATGTTTCAATTAACATAACCAAGCCACCTTAACGCGGCCGATATACAACCACTGTTTAGTATTGTTAATGGTGAGATATCCAACTCAATTCCTAAATTCCTACAATAATAACCAAATTTTATATAATATATTATATCTATACAAAAATAGAATAAGTCAAAAGTAAAATAATCCAAGCTAATCTGACCCGAGCTAACGAGCGAGCCAAAGTGAACCAATCCGGCTTGTTACGAACTCCTAGGCTTGCTTTCTAACCGACCGAGCTAGTTTCTATAATAATAATTAATAATTAATAATATAATAATAATAATAATAATCAATTGGAGTCATTGATTATCGTTTAGAGTCGTTGATAGTTATGAATGATATTGATGATTGAATAAGGCCAATGATTGTCTTGATGGTTAGATAAAGTCACTAATACTCGGTGAGGTTGGTGGCCCAAAGGGAAAGACAATACCTTTAGAATCACCTAACTTAAGGAGGTTATGGGTTGGTGGCCCAAAGGGAAGGGCACTACCTTTAGAAACACCTAACTTAAGAAGGTTATGGGTTCAAGTTCGACAAGAGTAAAAAAATTGAAATTTGTTATAAAAATAAGATAAAGTCACGAATAGTTGATAAGG